>MU738002.1:7101-95137 GCA_026770625.1 Nicotiana glauca | reverse complement strand
TCGCCAAAATAGGCTAACTTCTTCACCGGACCTCCAAAATTACTTCCGATTGCGCTCCTAAGTCTTAAATCATCACCCGGAGCTGACCGAATCATCGAAATTCAATTCCGAGCCCTCTAACCACATAGTCAACTTCCAGTTGACTTTTTTAAAACAAGCTCCCTTCCAAAAGGTTATGTGCCTTATTTTCAACCAAAACCAATTCAATTACACCCGATCAACTCTAACACTAATATAAAAGCATGAAGCAACACAATAAGGGGGAAACGGGGCGGTAATACCTGAGACGACGGGTCGGGTCGTCACATGACCCCAACGATCACCTCGAGTCCAACACACCAGTCTGGTGATATGACACCTCAATACAGGCCTAATCCATAACTTGCATAATACGCGCACCATTAAGAAACGGTCTGAACATACTCAAATCATGAAAAATGACTCAAACGAAAGAGTTGTACCTCAAGCTCATCAGTACCCTCACAACACAAGGATGAGACCCCGTCTCACATCATAGAAATAGAACACATGAATCTACCCCGAAAGGTCATATCTCCACGTAGCCTCGCTACAATGCACAATCCTATCCAAACACTGTTACATATGAAACACCTCAAGTCACTATGCTCAAAATCGATAGCCATGCACAATTGATGTCTGGAACCAAGGTAAATCATTACACCCACGGTGAAACAGATAACATATGCCACACAACTCGATAGGACATAACCGATACGCCGTTCACTAAGCAACGCCCAATTACTCCTCCCGCTCGAATTTCCACTAAGCGACCCCAATTGAACTGCATCATATGTACCTATAACCAACGAATCATAACCTCTCTCAACATAGAAAAAGTAACTCATAGACCTCCCCAGATCACTGATAAGTTCAACAACAATCGAATTAATACCCCCCTCAACAATGTCATTCGGAGCCAACCAAACTAACTCAAGATAGAACACTCATCATAAAAGCCCAAATAAGGAAGACAAATCCTTCCCAGCCGCTCGCTGGGTCTTCAAAATATAAGGAATCCCAATAGGACAAAATTTGTCGAACATCGCCACTCATTCTGTGGTATTTCCAGACATATCCAACCGCGCCATCGTATCGCAATAGTTCAGAATCACCTAACACTAAGACAACCAGTCTGAATTTCAACATCACATCCAAAATCTAACACACCAGCAAATAAAGATTCACTCGAGCCTCCAAATCCCGATAGCCATTAAACGGTGCTGAATACACGCGATCCACAACCACGACATAGCCTGTACATGAGAACTCCCAGTCTACAACTCCATATAGCACACGAATCATCATACTTGATCCCAATTTTGCCGTCCGAACGCATACCACACCTTAAATACCCCATCACTCCACGATAGATATTTTAAAATTTCCTATGCCACCAAGAAAACCCAAATACCACCAGTTGATCCAACAAGAAAAATGCCGCAATGCTACCGAAGTATCATCAGTTTGATCACATTACCCTTTTTCTGAGACATATACTCCTGTCAAATCACTTCCAATTAGCAGTACAATTTCCTTGATTACCTGAGGCTACCCGTTGCCTGAGAGTTTTATGAACTTCCCTTCAGAACTGAACTAAAACCTCGTACACGCAAATCTCGATCCTCCACAACATACCGCATATACCATACCATCCAAGAATAATAGGAAAACTTTTATCTCCCTTCCGAGCTACAGACGTCTACGCACTCAACTAATCAAGAACTTCTATCGATCCCATCTAGAAGAAAAATCATTACACATCCCATGTCTCTCATATTCATAGAAAATGCACATCTTCAACCACGGTAGAAATCAACAAGAACTCTCCCAATTCCGTTTGCTTAAATTAAACTGCCAGGATTGAATCCTTCTAACTAGACCAAGCTAAAGAAGCCATCAAAACCCATGAGCATTGCTACAAAATACCTGTAAGAACTCATTACCTCGAACACATACAAAGAATTAATCATATCTTACCATACCGACTCGGTTTACTATCAAGATACTCCATCCATCTAAATTTCCTTCTGTTTCATCCTCAACTTAATCTTTCCTCTTATTGTAGCACCACAATTCCTCAACCCAAGCTCACTACAAGAGACCCAAGCACAAGACCACACTGTCTAAGACCCATAAGCCGCTGAATACTCTCTTAAATATTCCTAGAAATACCACATTCCAGAATACTTTACTCTGAAGAACTCCCTGCGAATCTGAATTCGTTACCTTTACCTTCCAGATACCGATACATATGATCCCATAATTAACATAAAAATACCATGAGTCTTTACCTTTTTCCAATGAAAACACAGTCTCTAACCATATACATAACCTTGAGATACCCGATTGTTTCCTACAGAATCTTGAACACATTAGAACCATTCTCGAAAGTCATTCAATCTTGTTCAAACCATAAATTATCTGACCTAATGAACAGAACCATCCGTGCCTCATTGATACTCCGATACCACAAAAATAAAATCCTCATCCCAATACGACCAAGAAACTTCCTGCGCTATGTGCCAAACATTCTTTACCAATGACACTTCAGACATTCTGTGATTCTCATACTCTATGAAGCATAATATAACCTTTGCCAAAATTTTCCTTTACTATAGCCATAGCTAATTCACTCGCATGCCCCAAACTGGAACCAACATAACACCTAACCGTGCAATCAACTGCTCACAGCAGACTCCCCCACTTGGCTCGAAGCCATAGGTCAAAATACCCTCAATAACTCATAACACTTTTACTCTATTGATGCCACAATACCAAGTAAGATTAAACTCAAATCATTTATAAATTATGACACACAGATCATCCAGTACTGTAAATCTTCTACAAATCTCGCATTCAACACCGCAATAGTCAAGCCCACTCTCTTAAGCAAATCCAAAATTTCAAATTTCAACACGTACCCTTCTATTACATATGAGATCTTCTAACACACACATAAGGATCACACCACTGCAGAACACTCCGCATGGGATAACCCACCTACTTCGCCTCAGTATAACATTTCCGTAACCTTCCACCGTCATACATATTACACAGTGACTTAGTCTTCCTGAGTCTTACTCATACCACAATATGAAATTTACTTCACTCCCATCTAGGAGACACGAAAAGATTCTTCAAGCGCCCATAACTCAGAGCTACACATCCAATCATAATGGAATCATACACTTAATAGTTCATTTATCATCCAGCAGACCTTCCTCGTTACTTCCAAGTCATATAGATACATTCTGCAGTACTAACATACTCATCACGTGGTCATTCAACCGTCACTTCCACTAATAGGGACACTGCCAAATATATAAGTTCAAAACACTTACTCACACAATCAGCACCTCAGTGCTCAAGCCATAGGCAAAGATCTGGCCTCAAGTCCTTCAGACTGGACCAACATCAAACTCGCAGAGATCACATCTCGCCCCTTGATCGGGAAATCACAAGCAATTAAGGCACATCGGATATTGAGCGTTCATGCGCGCATACGAACGCTAGAAGGAATTTCAAGAGTTTCTTTTCAAACTGAATCAAGGGCGCACGATAAGAATTCCAAGAATGCAAAGTTTTCCTAAAGGTTCTGCAGCCTCTCGAGGATAAATACAGACATCTCCGTACCGATCCGTGAGAAACCTGCTCATGACTCGTGAGACCAAGTAACCTACGCTCTGATACCAACTTGTCACGACCCAAACCCCGCATAGGTCGTGATGGCGCCTCTCGTGAGTACGAGACCAGCTAACTAACCCAACTCATCTTTTCAAAAATAGTTAAACATAAATAAACTACTTAAATATGACTTAATAATATTAATTAGCAGAAATACAACCCAACACAGCCCTAATCGGGGTGTCACAAGTCATAAGCATCTATCAGAATGTAAATCCACTACAAGGCCTAAAATATACAAAACCGGAATAATGAACAAAAGAGAAAAATATGGTGCTGCGAACGCTGGCAGTCACCTCCTTAACTTATGTAACTCTGCCTCTGAGTAGCCAAAACTCGCTACCGGGTGAATAGATACCTGCATCTGTATACGAGGTGCAGGGAGTAAAGTGAGTACTCCAACTCAGTGAGTAATAAAGGTAAATAACAACTGAGCAGTAAAAAATAATGTAAAGCAAAACATCATGCTGTATAGAAGCAGGGTACAATCCTTTGAGAAAACAGTGAAACTGTGAAATCTTTGGAAATATCTTGGCTCAATTTAAATCTATTTTGAAAATGATCTTTTCAACAGTTACGAAATGATTTCAAAATAGTTAGTGCCGATAAGCACAGAAAATCCACCCCTCGGGCACAAATACCACAGTATAACAGGTAAAAAGGCAAGTAAATATGCAGGATGAGCACATAAAAGTTTTTCCCTCGGGCAATATCTCAAAACAGTACCAGCCCCTCGGGCTTAATATCGATCACTCAGAACAGTATCAGTCACTCAGCATAATATCAGCCCCTCGGGCTCACTCTCATATCACATGGTACCCGCGCTTACTGAGGGTGTACAGACTCCGGGAAGGGCCCCTTACGGCCCAAGCGCAATATCAAGCCACCTTGTGGCATAATAAACAAGGCCTGAAAGCCTTCTCACATCACACTCGAGGCCTGAAAGCCTCCTCACATATCACTCGAGGCCTGAAACAACAGTGGAAATATCATTTAAGTCTCAAAATGCAATTAAAGTGGCTGAGTTTGTAAAACAGTATAATCAACATGACTGAGTTCAAATAGTATATCAAATAGTGAGGAAAGAGTGATAAAAATCCATGGAGGACTCAAGTAGTCGGCATTAAGCCCAAAATATGGCGATCAGCCCAAACCATGATAGTAACAAATAAGTTCCAGTCAAATACGCGGTAAAATCATCAATCAGGACGGACCAAATCACAATCCCCAACGGTGCTCTACCACACGCTCGCTATCCGGCGTGCAAGTCACCTCAATATAGCACTACGATGTGCAGTCTGGGGTTTCAAACCCTCAGGATATCATTTACAATCATTACTCACCTCGAACCGGTAAAATCCCTAGCTCGCGACACCTTTACCCCTCAAATTGGCCTCCACGCGCATCGAATCTAATCAAAACTGCAACGAATGCATCACAATATGATAAGGGAACAAAGCCCAAGCGAAAACAAACAATAACATGCACAAATTTCAAAATTACCAAAACCCGATCCCCGGGCCCACTTCTCGAAAATCAGAAAATTTAACATCATCAGATTCTTTATCTCGTCACGAGTCCATATATATCAAGAACTCCCAAATCTGAGCCCAAATGACCCATCAAATCCCAATTTGACATACTAACAACTCAAGCCCTAGTTCTTCAATTTTAGGCTTAATTTTCATAAATTTCACGGTTAATTTCACATAAAAATCGTGTTTTAAGATCATAGAACTCACCTCCAATTAATCCCAATCGAGACATCTTCAATTTCCGTCCAAAAGCTCTCAAGGTTGCTCAAAAATGGAGGAAAAAAATAACTTAGCTCACGGAACCAAAAATGAACCTTTAAAACCTTTTCTGTCTAGCCCTTTTCGCATCTGCGATCACTATACCGCATATGCGGTTAGCGCTTCTGCGGAATTTACTCCGCTTCTGTAGATTTCCTACTATTACCCAGGACCGCTTCTACGGTCAGTTCCACTTCTGCGGACCATGCTTCTGCGGTCAAGCATCCGCTTCTACAGAACTTCTTCAAATGCGCGGACCGCTTCTGCGGTCATTATCGGCATCTGCGGACTCCGTACCTGCGAAAATCGTCCGCTTCTGCGAAAATTCCCCAAGTGGCCAAAATCCGCACCCGCGTTCCTACCTTTGCATCTATGGAACCGCATCTGCGGCCGCTTTTCCACAGTTGCGGAAATATCAGATAACAGCAACTTCAGAAATGCAACAAGTCCAAATTCATCCCGATGGCCATCCGAAATCACCCCGAGGCTCCCGGGACTTCAACCAAAAGTGCCAACCCAGCCTAAAATATCATTCGAACTTGCTCCCATCATCAAAACACCACAAACAATACCAAAACCATCAAATTACATCTCATTCAAGCTTAAGTTCTTCTAAAACTTTCGAGATACGCATTTGATCAAAAACCAACCAAACGACGTCCGAATGACCTGAAACTTTACACACACATCCCAAATCACTGAACGAAGCTGCAACAACCCTCAGAATTCCATTCCGACCCTCGGATCAAAATCTCACCTATCAATCGGAATTCGCCAAAATACTAACTTTGTCAATTCAGGCCTAATTCTACACCGGACCTCTAAAATCACTTCCGATCACACTCCTAAGTCACAAATCATCTAACGAAGCTAACCAAATCATAAAAACTCTGATCCGAGCTCATATACAAATAAGTCAACTCTCGGTCAAATTTTTCAAATTCGAAGCTTTCAACTGAAACTGTTCTTTCAAATTCATCCCAAATTTTCCTGAAAACCAAAATTAACAATCTACATTCGTCATAATACATAACACGGGGCAAGTCATGCCTGAGAACTGGCGATCAAAGTGCAAAAGATCAAAACGACCGGTCGGGTCGTTACATCAAGAATATCAACAATAGAAGTTTGCCCGAAGTCGTACCACTGCCTATCGTCATTTCCCGGATGCTCGAGTATATGGTAAAATCGTAATCCTCTGCCCCTTTATTAATTTTCTTTTTTCGGGGGGTTTTAGTTAGAATTAGTTTCTGTCTTATTTCTTTATTTAATCCATTTCTGATTATGCTTGTCTAGTTGGTTTGTTAAATCGCTTCAGCGATAGCGTGTGTTCTGTTTGACTTTAATAGTTAATTTTTGTTTGCTCGTGTTGGTTCATAGTACATGTGTTAAAGTGTAATTACATATTTTAATACTTGATTTAATTTGAATTAATAGGGTAATATTGGTGTTGTTAAAAATTTGAAGTTTAGATATTTTTGTCATAAAATAGGGTACTAGTAGCTTGCTTTTTAGTAGGGTGGCTGAAGTGACACTTTGGCTCCTGCCATAGTAGATTTTAGGCTGTCCTTTCACCTTTTGGACAGCCTTTTAGCACACAAAGTCAGTCCTCTTTTTGGACAGATTTTTGGTGAACCAAAATCTGTCCAAAAAGTTGGCTTTTCATTGCCTATTTAAGGGTTGCCCTTTCCTCATTTAAAGGGGGACTCCATTACACTTCCATACACAAAACACACAAAAATATAAAAAATTTCAGCAGTTGAACACATGAAAAGTAAGCTGAAATGATGAGCTTAGGAGTGAATCTTAGAGTGCAAACTTTTAGAAAAGTATAAGTCTTCTTTAGAGTTCGTTTATGGGTTTCATCTCTAAGTTTTCGGGCTGTTTTAACACGAATTTACTGCTATTATGTTGTTGTTTGTTACTGAAATTTAGACCCTCCTTTGCTAATATTTTCTTTCTGTTGATCAGGTAATTTCCTCAACCATTGAGCTACTTTTGGGTCAAGAAAGAATGGGAAGAAAGTGTTTTAAATCCCTTTAGAGTATTCTATACCTTGAAAGTATTATGTTTGTGTATAATCTGGTTCCCTTTTAAGTATCAAGCATGTACAAGAGTTTATCTAATCAATGACTTGTTTAAATGATGTTCTAATTACTGATTTTTTCTGTATTAGACATTCCTTCAATAGTGTAAATCTTGAATGAAGTTTATGGAATTTTTTTTCCATATAATGCTCCTGTTGTTTAGAATGTTGTAGTTAGAGTTCAGGTTGGTCTCCTAATGAAAATGCTCTTAGTGACCAAATCTTGAAGCATGTTAGTGTCATTATAATCCATCTTTCTCTTTTCTTAGTTATGAGTTCATATAAGTGTTCTTAGAAGTTTTGTACAACTATTACATGAGTTGATGGTTTTCCTCGTTTGTTGATGGTTTCAAACTTAGTTCGAAAAAAAAAACTCAAGATGTGTTAAATAGAAATAGACTTGAGTAAAAATGGAAATTGAGTTTTGTTCTCTATTTAAAGAAGATATGTAATAGGAAATTATTTTTTTTTAATAGTTAGATTGCCAAATTTATTTAAAAATAATTACTAAATAATCCAATGTTGGTTTAAATTTAGGTAATTTTGCTAGGCCCATTTTATTGTGAATCAAGTCCATAAGCATATAAGGTGGCTTAATGCCTTGAAAAGCCAATAAGCAAAAAATGACACAAGCCTTCAAATGCCGATTCCTTTACTAACTCCAATAACAATAGATTTTCTTAATAGTTAAAATAATTTAATAATTTAATCACTCATAATTTTCTTATTTTAATTATATAAAATACTAGGCAATTAGTAGGTGTGCTTTAACTCACGAAATCACTTGCGGAGCGTGATGTTTTAACATTCGATAAATTAATTCAAAAATCTCATACCATGCCCATTAGTTTTAGTTAATTCTTAATTTAGTTAATCTTCTGTTAAAATCGCGGATTCGCTTGCATAACACGATAGTTGACATTTTGAACAATTTTCAAAACTAATTTCTTTGAATGTAATAATTTTTTTCTAAAAGTAATGATGTACTAATAATCCTCGTCATGACTGCAGATTTGCGTGCGTAGTGTGGTTATGACAAAAATCAAATAAAATTCATCTCGATCGCATATTCGCTTGCGTGGTGCGGTCAAGACAATTTTATTAAAATCTTTTCTATAATAATTATAATAATAAAAGCGGACATAGGTAAAACATGAAAACCAAATAAAATTACAGTTTTATCCAAATTAATTCAAGCCAAGTTTAAGTCAATAAAACAACCGTGCTAGAACCACGGGACTCGGGGAATGCCTTGCACCTTCTCCCCGGTCAATAGAATTCCTTACCCAAACTTTATTTTCGCGAACTGATAAAAATAGAGTCAAACCTTCCTTTGACTACGGATTCAAATAAATGGTGACTTGGAACACCTAGAAAAATCAATTCCAAGTGACGACTCTGTAAATAAAATAATCCCTATTCAAGTTTGTCATTTTAATTGGAAAAACTCTTTAACCCCCTCACGATCCATAACACACATATCTTTCGGGGATAGAAAAAGTGGTGTGATAAGTTGTACACGAATTTTATATAATACATAAATTATATATATGCATATATAAGACATATGTTGTCTATTTTTAGTTTGAATGGTTTGTTGGGCAGCTAGTTGCAAGGACAATTTTATAAGGTAGTTTATGGGATACATGGAACTCATGGTCCTTTTTGTTTACTTTTTAAAATTAATTTAATATTATCCGTTGTTACCTATGTTCCATAAATATTGGATGATGTATTTGGTTGACTATTTATGAACATAAAATAATTTTTATTTAATATTTTTTTAAAGTGGTGCGTCCATATTTTAGGAATTTTAGATGCTATTTGAGTTAATTATAATGTTTAATTTGGGGTTGGGATAAGCTGCTTTATAAGCTATGTCAGATACCAAAGTATGACGATCTGGTCTTATATGTTTGTAAGCTCCAATTAGTAGGGTAGCCTGCAATCAACACTTCCAAAATTTTAACGATGGGGCAATCAGATCTACGGGCCAGGCCAGGGTGGTGGATATTGCTTTCTTGGCTTCTTGCTGTTTGGTTATTTTGCAGGATGCGGCAATCAGATCTGGTCTTAGATCAAGAGTGAAATAAGTCGGGCTAATTTGTGTGAGTGGGCTTGGTGTTTATCCTTTCCTTTTCCATTATTCCAGGTAAAAATAGTACGGTATAGCCAGTTTTCGGATTGGTCATTCAAAATAGTCAGCGTTTACAAAGTTAATAAAAAATAGTCACTATTTTGTTGCAACAGAGACCGGTCCAGCATAATATACTGGAGTTCGGCGCACCTGTGTATGAACTCCAGCATATTATGCTGGACAAATATATTTTGTTGGCTCCGGTATAATATACTGAAGACTAGAGCACTGGTGCTCCAAACTCCAGTATATTATGCTGGACCGGTATAATTGCTGGAACTCCAGTATATTATGCTGGAGTTCCAGCATACTTATCCTGGAACTCCAGTATAATATGCTGGAACTCTAGCATAATATACTGACGTATTTTCGGAGTTTTGAACAGTGTCTTCGCTAAGATTTATCTTTATATAAAAAGTGGCTAAATTTCGATTACTTTTAAAATTGAACTATTTTTAAACAACTAGATATAAATTTGGTTATTTTTTAATTTCTCCCTTATTCCAGTTGTCCGTGCCAATGAGATAGTTACCGAGGTTTGGGGACTTAGAGATGGAATTTAGTATTAGGCCTCATTTGTTTGCACTTACTGGAGGTCTGAATCTTAATCATTCAGATCTCAGACATTAAGTGCGTATGTTTTTAAAGTCTGAATCTTAATTATTCAGATCTTAATCATTAAGTGTGTTTGTTTTTTTTACTTCACAACCACTTAATGGGTCTGAATAAGTCGGTATGATTAAGATCTATAACAGAGACTTAATTTCATTAAGATGCTATCACATATTCATTATTAACTGCCGTCACCGCCTACCATTATCAACTACCACCATGCCACCACCACTACCACCCCTCCACCACCACGATACTCAACTACCACTACCACCCCACCCCTCCCCCCCCACACCACCACATCTACCACTACCACGCCACCATCATCCTCAATCATAGTCGCCCCCTATCAACCATCACCACCCACTATCCCCACCACTCCGACCACCATATATCATTCTCACCCACAATCAACATTCATCGACCTCAACTACCACAACTGACCACCCCATCAGCCATCAACAATCACATCCGACATTGCGCATTATTATAACCTACGACAACCTACCCACCATCTTTCTCAGTCACAACTACTACCACCACCCACCATTATTAACTATCACCACCCACCACCACCATCCTCAATCATAATCGCCACCACTACCAATTACTACCAGCGACTAGCATGAACCACCATCGTCAATCAAATCACCAACCACCGTTTCTAGTCGGCGCTCACCCGTTAGCCATCACCACCAACAACTATCATATTTTTAAAAACTATATATTTTATGGATAGAATATTATATTAGTTAGTATTTCATTTGAATTTTATGTTTTTTAATTTTCAAATAAAGATAAATGTTATACAATCAGATGTAAAAATCAAACAGTCTTAATTATTTCTATTCAGATCTTAATGCACATCTTAATATATTCAGATGTGTATTCGGATTCAAATATCTTAATCGTAATACACATCTTGATATTCAGATTTGTATTCAGATTCAGACGTCTTAATCTTAAAAATAACAAATGAGATCTAAGAGAGATGGAAATAAGATTTTGACTTTACGACCTTAGAACGTCGATTTTAAGAATTATTAATTGGATTCTAAATTTAGTAAATGTATATATTTAATAAAAGAATTAATACAAAAATATTATTTAAGCAAAAGTTGTTTGGATCGACGAATTCATACTTGAGCTTCTAACTCCGCCCCGCTCTTCAATTACGAGTTTATAGATTCATAACAAGTTCTATATTACTGCCAATTCAATACTAATATAGATGAGGTGAGTCAGGCTTACAATTTAAATTACGTATAAGGCTTATATTAAGTTCAAATGGAGGATTATTTCCTAGCATACTATTGTGTTGCATTTGTGGCAAGTTATGGCTCTTTGTCTAAAGAGGTATTTCTCGAAAGTAATATTATACTCGCCCTTCATTGTACTTGAGTTTTGAATCTAAAAGTGAACATCACGAAACCAAACATGAAGAGACTAAGAGTGGTTCGTTCAATAGCTAAATATAAGTATATAAACGTATTTCAGTACATACTACAACAACAACTAACGCCTCAGTCCTAAGTAAATTAGGGGCGGCTAGCTATATAAATTTTTTTTTTTTATTCATCTCAATTCATCACCTGTATTATGAGGATTCATCATGAATTGACAAGTTTTACGTTGACTGTCAGCCTATCGCAATTCTACTCTTTTATTCGGATTTGAGACTGACAATATGAACAAGCTCACACCGACGGAATTAAACGTATTTCCGTACATCATGAGCCCAAATTCCAATCCGCCTAACTCAAATATTGTCCAGATGCTTACTCTTCACAAACTAGTACTAGTTGTTTTCAGCCTCAAACGCTTGCGAATTTTCACTTTAGTTAAAAAGGCAATTTTAGCGCAGATAATCAGAATTTGTAACAAGAAAGAGATGAACTAGAAGTGAATATATTGATGGGAATTCTTGAGATTCTCCACCCAAAAATATGCTATTCTTTTTTTCTAAACCCAAAATATATTCCATATGCCCCTTTTTGGTCCCAAGAGCTAAATGCTGGCATTCAATTTTATTTTCCTTGAATATTCTCGTGGATTGTTTGAAGGCGAAAAAGAATGAAAGTGACAAACTGTTTTGTTTGACTTTAGAGATAGGTACCAAAATTCTTTACTCTTTATCTTTTTATCACTTTGTGCACTTTCAAAGAACAACATTATTTCAGGTGTGGAATTTAGTGTTGAGGAGGTAAACATTTTTCTAAAGCTGATTTTATATCAAATCAGCATATCTTAGACCTTTGAGCTATTGAATTATTGTGGTTTTGGATCATTAAATAGATGTATGCCAAAACCATCTAAGCTTGGAAAATTCATGAATTCTTGCCTAACTAATTACTCTGTTAAAAGGAGTACTATGTTTTCTGTCAGGTAGGTATAGAAGATATTTTTTTATTTATTTTGTTTTAAAAAAAACTGCTTTAAAAGGGGTCCTATATTTTTCCTTCTTTTTTGCGAGTTTTAATATTTTATATTAACATCGTAAAGACTAGAGATAGCAAGAAATGACTTATATTTTATTTTATTTTTTATTTAGTAAGAACAAAGTAACATCCACGTGTTAGATAACTGGGTTTATAGTTAATAGGGGAAAAAGGTTACCTCAATTATAATATTTGTCTCATCAAGTAACTATTTTTCTAAAAAATGCTAGAAAACTTTAATTTCTTAAAGGTGCAATACTCTCCTCCCTTTCACGTTTTAACTAATTTCTGAAAATTAAATCAAGATTATTTAGTATTCTTAAGTTGTCTAGGATTTGGTATTTAGTAGTTTGTTTAATTCATGTCTAATTAGGTTTTATTTACCAAGTTTATATTGGAATAGGTTTTGTTAGTCTAGTCAATCTTGGTTTTATAGTATTATAAATAGGGGTGCTACTATATATTTTCTATTGTGGAGAGGTAGCTACGTCGTAGAGAGATTCAAAAGTTTATGAGTTGTGAAAAAGCCTCCTACCAAGTTCTCTCCCTAATTTAATAAATTTCGTCTATACAGTTTTTGCTGAATTTTTTTACTTGTTCCTAAATCATTCTTGGGGTATTTTCAATCCTTTAAATTGGTATCAGAGCCTGCGTGAGATCCTGTCAGAGCCGGTCGGAGATCCAAAAAAAAATGGATATACTATTACCTAATTGTCCTGTTTTTGTGTTTGAGGGCAAAAGTAATTTTGATACTTGGTATCAACAGATGAAGAATTTTTTAAGGATATTGGATTATGGTCCATCATTGATGAAGGATTTAAGGAACCCCTAGAAGGCACAACGTTGACAGGTTATTTAGCTATGCAATTGGAGAAGAAAATACATTTAGATTACAAGGCACTCTACTATCTCGCCATCAAAGTCGATTTGTATATATCTAAAAAATATTTATTTGCAAAGTCGTCAAAGGAGGCTTGGATAATCTTGGTGAAGTCATATCGAAAAGTTGTTGACATAAAGAAGGAGAAACTGCAAGAATTTAGGAGTCAATTTGAGTTGGCTCATATGGGACCAACAGAGTCTGTCAGAGAATTTTTATGAGAATTGAAGAAATAATCAATATTCTAAGGACCAATGGAGAAGTATTGGAAGAAGTAAAAATTATTGAAATAGTATTGCAGTCTCTAAGTTTAAAATTTAGCAACAAGAAAGTTATTCTTGAGGCTACCAAAGATCTTAGTACTCTCAGATTTGATGGTTTAGAAGGAGAATTGGTGACATACGAGAATCATCGAATCAACAAAAAGATGAGATATTGAAGAAGGCATCACAAGAAAGGATGATCAACCAAAAGAAAAAGAAGACACATCAATTCCGGCGGAGATAAATCAAGAAGGCCAAAATTCAGAAACAGAGGAGAAAAGAAGATAATGTACATGCAATTTTTGTTATGATAGAGATTATATTGAATGCAAAGGAAAGTCAAATAATATTCAAATTGATCTTTCAATAATTCATTCGATTGATAGAAAGAATGATTTAGTTGCAAGGAATGTCAGCCCAAATGAGGTTAGTATTTCACAAGAAAAATTATTTGATGGTATTGAAGATGAACCAAATTATGAAAGAAGCAAGATGGGTCATGAAGAGAAAGTTTCTAATAATCTACCCAAGTTTGAGGCAGAAATAACTTGGGGTCCAGAACCACAACAATGCATGATTATAGATATCGAAGATAAAATAAATTTTGTGCCATTGTTCGAGATTACATATTTCAAGGAGCAAGAAGAAATATCTATTGGTGGCATTACTCTACAACCTATAGAATGTTCGATTGGAGTTGAATGGGTGTACAAGTCCAACTACACAGCAACTGGAGAAGTAGATGATTTTAAAGTAAAGGAAAATTATATTGATGATATTTTGAAGGGATTTACCATGAGTAAAGACAAACCATATATGGCCAATATTGAAGAGAAATTGAAGTTAACTAAAGATGACACTCGTGATTTTATTGATGCTACATATTTTAGAAAATTGGTGGAGAATCTAAGGTACTTGACTTATACAAGGCTTGATGTTACTCATGGCATGATGAAGTTTGAAGATCTTGGTTTAAGGGAGGCTGTTGGAAATTAAACCAAGATTATTTAGTATTCCTAAGTTGTCTAGGATTTAGTATTTACTAGTTTGTTTAATCCATGTCTAATTAGGTTTTATTTACCAAGTTCATATTGGAATAGGTTTTGTTAGTCAAGTCAATTTTGGTTTTGTGGGATCTACTACATATTTTCTATTGTGGAGAGGTAGCTACGACGTAGAGTGATTCAAGAGTTTATGAGTTGTAAAAAAGCCTCCTACCAAGTTCTCTCCCTAATTTAATAAATTTCGTCTATACAGCTTTTGCTGAATTTTTTGCTTGTGCCTAAATCGTTCTTGGGTATTTTCAATCCTTCAGACTATTTGAGAACTGAATCACCACGATTAGATTTAATATCTATTTTAGTTTAACTCATACTATTAACATTGATGGGTTTATTATACCCTAACTTTATGTTTTGATGGTCTAACAAACTTATAGTCAAAGAATCAGATAAGGAATCTGACACATTTGGTACACAACTCAAATCAACGGACTCCAGCTAATGTGATTTGCTATGACTTCAGAAGATAGAGAATCAACACAGGGACCTGATACTCTTGTGTTTCCCTGACAGCAGTGCGAATCAACTGTCTCAGCTGGAAAGTGACTGCCTGCAATGTACACAGAAACAGTGCATCACAGTTCAGCAGTCACTTCTCATTCGACCTACCAAGTGATGTCATCTATATTGTATTAACAAAGTATTTCAACAAAACATCACTTGAACACATAGAGAAAGCATTCAAGCATCTGATAACAAAGCATTCAATTCTCAAGTGCATCAAGAACAAAGTATAACACTACTATGGACCAGTTCCTATAGCTAGTATCTTGTATGTCCTTAGTTAATTTGTAACTTTGTAATTGTTCTTATTGTAATTCTTACTTTGCTTATCTAGAAGCGTTACTTAGGAACCTCTTGTAAATCATAAGCCTTTAGTGTTTGTGTCGTGACTAGAGTTAGTCATGAGTTGAAGTCTTTGTAATAGGAGTATTGCAAAGTGAATTGTAATAGGTGTATTACAACTTAGGGAGGGATCAAGAGTTTAATTCCTAGATTGCATAGGTTGTAATCTAAAGTTGTTCATAGTGAAGTTGAAATCCTACCAGTGTAGGTCGTGATTTTTTATCCCCTTGAGCAGGAATTTTTTCACATAAAAACTCCCTGTTTCATTTATTTACTGTTGCATTAGCATTCTCTGTGGAAACCTATATAGGATCTGCTCTCTATATAGTTTGGTGGACTCACATATTCTATCAATTGGTTTCAAAGCGGGTTCTTTCTAGAAGGTTAACACCTATAAAGGATCTTCACGGCTGCTCCATCAAACTCGAGGAAGGATAGTCTACATATAGACCACCCAGGTTCAATGGAAAATACTATGGGTGGTGGAAGACAAGAATGCATGACTTCATCATGGCAGAAGATTCTGAGTTGTGGGATGTTATTTGTGATGGACCTTATGTCCCAACAAAGAAGGTCGGGGACCCTCCAGAGACGGTGCCAAAAACTAGGAAAGAATACAATGATGTAGATAGGAAAGCTGTGGAGAAGAACTTTCATGCCAAGTAAATTTTGGTGTGTGGGATAGGACCTGATAAATATAGCAGGATCTCATCATGTCAATCTACCAAGGAAATATGGGAAGTCTTACAAATAGCACACGAGGGAACCACTCAAGTAAAGCAATCTAAGATTGACATGATGAGCTTTTCTGAATGAAGGACGATGAATTTATTCCAGACATGTACACAAGATTCACGTCTATCATAAATGAGCTATACTCGCTTGGAAAAGTCATTCCTAGGAACAAGCTAGTGAGAAAAATTCTCGGTGTTTTGCCCAGTTCATGGGAGAGTAAAGTTAATTCCATTACTGAGGCAAAGGATCTGCAGGCCCTAACTATAGACGAGTTAGTTGGAAATCTGAAAAACCTATAAAATAAAAAAGAAGAAGGACGTGAAAGAAGAGAACCAAAGAAGGAAAAGAGCCCGGTACTCAAATATGAAAGCAATAACTCAAGTGAGGAGGACAGTGACATGGCTTACTTAACCAAAAGGTTTCAGAAGATAGTCCGAAGGAATGGAGGCACACCAAAGAGAGACAGTTCCAGCAAACCAAAGAATTATGACCTCTGTCATATATGTGGTAAGCCATGGAATTTCATCAAAGATTGGCCTCTCCCGAAGCAAGAACACTTCAAGTACAAATCTGATAAAGCAGCTATGAGGAACCCAGTTCCCGATAAACGCTTCAAAAGAAAGAACGCCGCTGACAATGTTGTAAAGCAATCTCTTGCAGCATGGGGAGATTCCTCCATTGAGTCTGAAGAAGAAACTGATGCAGGTGATAGTTCTATGATGGCAGTTGAAAGTGAAGCAAATGAATATGATTCAATATTTTCTTTGATGGCTCAATCAACAATGATGAAGATGATGACAATGATGAGGTAAACTTCAGGAATGTTCAAAGAAATCTGAAATCCTATTCTCCTAAGAAAATAATGTCATTAGCGAATGTGTTAATTTATGCCTATCATTAACTTGTAGATAATAAGGATGCCTTAACCATAGAGTTAGGAGATGCTGAAAAAAACTAGAGATAACTTGGTAGTTTATTTGGTTGATCTGAAGGAGTCTATAAGTAATTTGGAAAATGAAAAATTGGTTTTACCTGAAAAAATTGTTACTGTAGAACATGAAAGAGACGATTTAATGATAGTAGTTGTTGACCTAAAAGAAACCATTGAAAATTTAAGTAAAGAAAAGAATGACTTAGTGGAGAAAACTGATGCCTAAGAGCATGAAAGAGATGACCTCCTAATTTTGATCATAGATTTGAAGGAAAAAATTGAGGAACTCAAAGCAGAATGTGGGTATGGAAAGTCTAATAAAGGAAAAGGAGGTTTTAGTAAAGCACATATTAGGCTAGAAAATGAATTAAATGTTGTAAAAGCCAATTTATGTGCTGAACTTGAGAAAACTAGACAACTTCAAGCAGATCTAGAAAGAGTAAAAAATGACCTTGACAAGTCTCTTAAGTGGACCTGGTCCTAGAATGCTATTACTGCTATGTACGTTAACAATGGAGGGAACAGGCAGGGAATAGGGTTTTAAAGGGAGAGAATTCCTTACAACCCTCATAGAAAGTATGTTACTGTACCTGATAATTGGTTGTATACCCACTGTGGGAAAAATGGGCATTTCAAAGAAAATTGCCAAGCCAGAGTTCAGTCTCTTTAGAAAACAAAGCTTTTGCTGAAAGAGTAACTGCTAAAAAGGGACCAGATGCCACTCATAAAAAATGCATGTTACCTGCATGGACTAAAAGAGCACTTATTCATCCTCTTGCTTATTATAAAGGACACAAACTTGCTTGGGTTCCTAAATCTAACCCTTGATTTCCTTGTACAGGGAACAGTGAAGGAAGTAGTCAACAATGGTTCATGGACAGTGGATGCTCAAAGCACATGACTGGGAACACCATGGACTTTAGTTCACTACAAGCCCTACGAGGAGGGAGTGTATCCTTGTACATTATTGGTGTTGGAAAAATTGGAAAGTCAATCACTATACTCAATTGAGAATGTGTACTATGTCAATGGCCTTAAATACAGTCTCTTGAGTGTCTCTCACATATGTAATAAAGGAAACAAGGTGAAATTCTTGCCCAATAAATGCACCGTTACAAATTTAGTAACTGGTAAAGTGGTACTTGTGGTCAAAAGATACAAGAATATCTACGTTGTTGATTTTGAGTCTTTATAATATGGTGATTTGATCTGCTTGAAAGCAGTTGATGATAATGATGAACTATGGCACAAAAGAATAGGGCATACAAGCTTCTCTCTACTAAATAAATTGGTTTAGAAAGACCTGGTTCGTAGTTTGCCCATGTCAAAGTTCAAAGAGTACAAAGTTTATGATGCCTGCGCTAGAGGGAAGCATGTGAAATCCTTATTCAAGCCAAAAAAAGATGTCAACACCTAAAAACCACTTGGTTGCCTTCATATGGATCTATGTGGCCCTATGAGAGCGCAAAGTAGGGGAAGAAAAAGATATATCTTTGTGATAGTGGATGACTACTCCAGATTCACTTGGACTCTGTTCCTTAGAACAAAAGATGAAACCTTTGAAGTTTTCGTAGCCTTTGTGGAAAAAAATCCAAGTGAATATGGAATCAAGAGTAGCACACATTAGATCAGATCATGGAACAAAGTTTGACAATTCTAAGTTTGATGAATTCTGTAACGAGAATGGCATCACTCACAATTTCTCAGCTCCAAAAACTCCACAGCAAAATGGAGTTGTAGAAAGAAAGAATATAACCCTTAAGGAAATGGCAAGAACAATGTTGATCGACAGTGGGATTGCTAAGAACCTCTAGGCTGAAGCTATAAACACTGCTTGCTACTTGGTGAGCAGGTGCATGATCAGGTCTCTCTTGAACAAAACTCCCTATAAGCTGTTGAATGGAAGAAAGCCCAAGCTGACTCACTTAAGCATATTTGGATGTAAATGTTATGTTCTCAACAATGGAAAGGATCGACTTGGAAAATTTGATGCCAAGAGTGATAAAGGAATCTTTTTAGGGTACTTTCTTAGAGTAAAGCCTACAAGATATACAACAAACGGACTCAGTCTGTTAAGGAAGTGTACACATAATCTTTGACGAGTCCTATCTATCATGTGAGAAAAGAAACAAGGATGATCAAGATAGAGAGCCTTTGCCGATTCTAGGTGAAGTCATTAATATGGCAAACAGAAAGGCAGACTTGATGAGTCAAGTGAAGACAATGCAGTATCCTCTTCATTCGCTAGAGAGGAACCAGTTACCACAATTACAACCACTGAAGCTGAAGAAAGAGTGGTTGATGCAGTTCAAAGTACTCCGCAAGTAGCTGAGATAAGAATGCAAGGTAACCAGTCAGACTTACCTAGCTCCTCTATAAATGAGGCTCAAGTACCTAACTGGAAACACAAAAGCTCCAATCTTCTTGACAACATAATTACCCTCTGGATTCAGGAGTACAAACCAGATCAAAAGCCAGAAATTCATTTGCTTTCTCAGCCTTTCATTCCCAAATGGAACCCAAAACATCAAGGAAATCTTAAAAGATACAGACTGGATCATAGCCATGCAAGATGTGTTGCATCAATTTGAAAGAAACAATGTATGGCATATGGTGCTTCGACCCTCAGATTGAACCATCATAGGAACCAGGTGGGTATTCAGGAATAAGCTTGATAAACATGGAAACACTACAAGGAACAAGGCAAGTCTAGTGGTTCAAGGCTACAATCAAGAGGAGGAAATTGATTATGATGAGACTTTTGCTCCGGTTGCTCGCATGGAAGCTATCAGAATCCTCATTGCATTTATATCGCTTATGTAATTCACTTTGTTCCAAATGAATGTCAAAAGTGCATTTCTGAATGGATTCCTTAAGAAAGAAGTTTATGTAAAGCAACCTCCAGGCTTTGAATGTCATGAACACTCATATGTGTTTAAATTGGACAAGGCATTCTGGGTTAAAGCGGGCTCCTCGAGCTTGGTATGAAGGACTGTCAAAGTTTCTCTTAGAAAATGGTTTTACAAGAGGAAAAATTGAAAACACCTTGTTCCTAAAGAAACGAGGGAAGAACCTGCTCATCTTTCAGGTATATGTTGATGATAACATTTTTGGGGAAACAACTGATTCGCTGTGTGAAGAATTTACAAAACTCATGGGAAGTGAGTTTGAGATGAGCGTGGTGGGTGAGTTGAATTTCTTCTTGGGTCTTCAAGTGAAGCAGTCTATAAAGGGTACATTTATATGTCAGCAGAAATATATCAATGAGCTCCTGAAGAGGTTTGATATGGAAGCATCATAAGTGATTGACACTCCCATTGCCACTGCTACTCGACTGGACATGGATGAGTCTGGCTCTCCTGTAAATCAAACCATGTATAGAGGAATTATTGGGTCTCTTCTCTATCTCACTACCAGCAGACCATATATTGTCTTTAGTGTGGTATATGTGCACGGTTCTAGTCAAATCCCTAGGAATCTCATCTGAAGGCTACCAAAAGAATTTTAAGATATCTTAAGGAATCACAGGACCTAATCTTGTACTATTCTTCAGGTGACAATTTTAATCTTATTGGGTATGCTGATGCTGACTATGCATGTTATCTTGTAGATGGGAAAAGTACATCTGGAATGGCTCACTTTCTAGGATCATGTCTTATCTCATGCGGCACAAGGAAGCAAAATTTAGTTGCTTTTTCAACAGCTGAAGCTAAATATGTTGTTGCAGCTTCCTGATGTGCTCAACTCCTATGGATCAAACAACAATTGGAAGATTTTGGTGTGTACACTGACTGTGTGCCTCTTTTACGTGACAACACCAATGCACTCAACATGGCCAAGAACCTGGTTCTCAACATAAAAGAACCAAGCACATTGATGTGAGACATCATTTTCTTAGGGACAATGTGGAGAAAGGGCCCATCTACATGAAGTTCTGTAGTATAGAAGACCACATTGCATATATCTTTACCAAAGCACTAAGTAGAGAACATTTTGAGAGAAATAGGCTGGAGTTGCGGCTAATAAAGCCTAATTGAGAACCGGATTCATTTTATATGGCTAGAAAGTCATATTCAGGTAAAGTAGCTAAAGTGTTTTCCGGCCAAGTCTAACTCACTTCAATATCGTTGTAGGTAGACACGCATGATGATTATAGAAGATACAGAAGCACTGCATGAGAGGTAAAAGAGGATTGAGAATTTGAAATACGGGTCAAGAACCTGGTTCTTGTACCACAGGTTATAGTCTTGTGCCTTTTCATCCATATCTTAAAAGGAAATAAAAATTGAGTGTCATGTCATCAACCTTTTTCAGACCCTGTATGTCACGTCTTTACATTCAAATCCCTTCACCTCCCTCTAAAATGTTGCATCTCCCCACAAAACTACTATCGTTTCAGAACCGGTTCTCTCTCCCTCATAATTGTCTTTTCTCCCATTAAAACCCTCTCATCACTTTGAACGATCATCTCTCTCTCTCTCTCTCTCTCTCTCTCTCTCTCTCTCTCTCTCTCTCTCTCTTCTTCTCTTCAGCCTCTCTCCAGAACTTTCAATCTTCTTCTCCACTATGGCTGAAGATCAACTGATAATCCCCTCCATGGTTGAGAAAATCCCAAAGAAAACCCTTGATTATTTTGTTTCTAGTGAAACTGTCATGACCCAAACTCCACTAAGGGTCGTGGTGGCGCCAGACACCTCTGTCAGGCAAGCCAACCAAATTACTTGTTGAAGTTCTCATTTTAACAATCTTGAAAATTAAGCTTTTCCTTCAATTTTTATAAATAAAAATAAAGATGACTGATTCAATTCAAATTAAATAATAGGCAATTAATACAAAATATTTCAAAATCCTCCCAGAACCCAGTGTCACAAGTGTATGAGCATTTACTAAGATAGAAATAAAATACAATATCCGTCCGGAATACAGTGGACAGAAAGTAAATATATTATGCTGGAAAGGGACTATACTAGTTGCAGGACGTCTTGAACAATGCAACTCACCTAGTCCCAGAATCACCCGCGCTACTACGCCCAATAGACCACTAACAACACATGAACCTGTGCAACAAAAATGCACAGAAGTGTAGTATGAGTACGAAAATAACGTATACTCAATGAGTATCCCGTCTAATCTCGAAGAAGTAGAGATGAGATGGTCGACTTCGACACATACTAGTGGTCCAATAATGATGTCAATAATACAATAAATCGTGGATTTCTATAGACATGATTTTTATCCAATAGAAGGAAACAAGTAAAAAATTATTTCTTTTATAGGAAATTTCCAAAATTCTTTTGTTTATTATCCAAATTTTCTCAAGCCATGAAGAGGCAATAACAACTTTAATAAGTTCAAGGCAGCAATACCAGCATGCGCAAATAATCACCGTGGGACGTATGGCCCGATCCAACATAAAAGTAAATTGTGCATTGTCGAGGGTTGAACGGCTCGAACCATAGATGCATCTATTACTCCACTCGCGAACTATCCATGCGACGCGGTCAACATAAAATAAACAACCACCCTGCTCGCGAATCATTCATGCGACGCAGGTACACATAAAAATACATGCTCAAATAGCCAATTAAGAATTTCTCGGGGAATAATTATTCAAATAAAAGCCACTTTCTCTTTTAACAATAAGAAAAGAAGTCAAATCCTTTTGAGAATAGATTTATTAATTCGATGTGGTTTAAGCAATTCGAGCTATCAATAAGATTACAAATATTTCAAGTATAGCATGCTTTTGGGTCCTAGACTACCCGAACTTAAACATAGTAGTAGCTACGCACGGACTCTCGTCACCTCGTGCGTACGTAGCCCCCACAAATAGGAGCACATAACCAATTAATTCACCTATGGGGACATTTCCCTCTTACAAGGTTAGAAAGGAGATTCACCTCGCTCTGAAGATCCATAACCGGCATTCCACGCCTTTCCGAAGACTCTAATTGATGCACAATGTTCAAAAACTAGCCAATGATTACACAAATCCATTAATATACGATAAACTACTCATATTAATCG
Organism: Nicotiana glauca; assembly: GCA_026770625.1. Classification (NCBI taxonomy): domain Eukaryota; kingdom Viridiplantae; phylum Streptophyta; class Magnoliopsida; order Solanales; family Solanaceae; genus Nicotiana; species Nicotiana glauca. The sequence goes on along the minus strand of MU738002.1, from coordinate 71,623 downwards.
AATTTATAACAATTCCTAACCCCGATCGAAAAGTTGACAAAAATGCCATCGGGCCCACGTGCCCGGATTTCCAAAAATTTTGAAGAATAAGTTTACCCACAGCTTCACGAACTCAAATATATAATTTTCTCTAAATTTCATACCCAAAATCGTGGTGAAAATCCAAGAATACTAATTTTCTAGATTTTTCCTCAAACCCCAAGTTTTTCTACAATTTTCCATGTTTAAATCCATATATAAACCTTGTATTTAACTCAAAACTAGCACAAATTACTTACCTCATGATGAATGATGGAAACCCCTCTTCAAAAGCTCCAAAAATCGCCCAAGCCAAGAGAAAAATGGATGAAATGAACCCAAACCCCGATTTCAAAATACCCTTATGCCTCCATTAATTTTTGCACCTGCGGTCCTATGACCGCTTCTGCGGTTCCGCAGGTGCGGCCACTCCACCGCATCTGCGGTCCTTCCTAGGCCCCTTTATTCCTGCTTCTGCGACTTCTCCACCGCAGGTGCGGTCCCGCATCTGCGGAAATATGACCCCATCTGCGGTCCCTTCTCTTCTAGCCCAAAAACTGCATCTGCGGTTGTAGTGCCGCATCTGCAGTCCAAAAATCGCAGATGCGGTTATGACAGCAACCAGTAACCTCAGCCTTTCAAAAATTTCATTTTCAATCCGTTAACCACCCGGAATCCACCCGAGGGCCCCGGGACCTCAACCAAACCTACCAACCAATCCCAAAACACGTTACGGACTTGATCGAGGCCTCAAATCACATCAAACAACACTAAAATCATGAATCAACCTCGAATCCAAACTTAATGAACTTTAGAATTTCAAACTTCTATTTTCGATGTTTAAACCTATCAAATCACGTCCGATTGACTTCAAATTTTGCAGACAAGTCATATTTGACTTACGAACCTACTCCAACTTCTGATATCGGGTTTCGAACCCGATATCAAAAAGTCCACTTCTGGTCAAACTTCTCAAAAACCTTCAAATTTGTATCTTTAGCTAAATGGCTCCAAAATGACCTACGGGCCTCCGAATTCACTCCTTATTGTGCTCCCAACTCCAGAATCACCATATGGAACTATTCACAGACTCGAAATTCCAATGGACATCAATAACACTGAAATGCCCTTCAAGCCAAACTTATGAAATTTCTTCTAAAATGCTAACTTCCACAATAGGCGCTAAAATGCTCCCGGGTTATCCAAAACCCGAACTGGGCCTACGCCCAAGTCCGAAATCATCATACGAACCTGCTGGAACCTTCAGATCCCAATTCTAAGGTCGTTACTCAAAAATCCAATCCTAGCTAATTCTTTCAACTTTAAGCTTCCGAAATGAGAATTCTCTTTCCAAATCAACTCTGAATTTCCTAAAATTCAATTCCGACCATGCGTACAAGTCATAACACCCGAAATGAAGCTGCTCGTGGCCTCAGACTTCTGAACGATGCGCTGGGGCTCAAAATGACCGATCGGGTCATTACATTCTCTCCCACTTAAACATACGGTCGTCCTCGAACGTGCTGAGAACTACACTGAAGTAGTCTGAAATCATTGTTTAACACCTCATGCACCTTCCCGTGCTACCAAAACTCAGTTGAGCACATTAGCTCGATCAATTCTGAAGATATTTCCTTTTATTCAAACAACTAAGCCTTAAAGTCCAATTCCAACATCTGGAATTCTATGCTACGCATGTTTCCAACATACGCTCACCATGTCAACATCTACACGCAGCCCCAAAACACGACTGCATACCTTAGCTGAATTTATTCCTCGCACCATTTCACTCACAAAACCGCAATGACATTCTCTGATCAAATAAACCGAAATTCCACGAATATGATGCTCCCATTGCACCTCACGACCTACTTAGGCCTTGCTCTAGCTCTTATAATACCGCCACGATGAAGAGATGTGTAGAAATTCTTAACCAACTACCGAATTAACAAATCATTTGGGTCTATACTCCTGACAAAAATCATCACTTCATTCTGAACCGAATAATGGCCTTAACTTCTTAATGTATTTCCTATAATCAAATTGCACTGATCCTAAATCCAATGATCTCGTCTCACCCAGTACAAACTGCTCTGGCTATAAGCCACCCCAACATGACCAAAAGTCTTATATGATGCTATAATGTGCCAATAGGCTACCATATCAAACGCGATACAAGGGAAAGCAAACTTTGAGAAGGAAATTCAATTACACTGCTCGCAAATCATACATGCAACACGGTCAATATATTTTAACAAACACCCCGCTCCTGAATCATACATGCGACGCAGGCGCACAACTAATATGAGCTTTCCTTACAAAACAAAATAGGAAATCGAACACATAAGAACGGACACAGGGAACTGAACTCAGCATCACTCCGCTTCGGTGCCCAACCCGATCCAAGCAATATAACAATAGCGGCGTGCCACCCGATCCGCACATAGATCTCACATAAGGAGATGCACATCGAGCTAAATTTCTCATTACAATAAAATGCCGAATTTTGGTCACAAGCACGCTAAGTACATAATATCGTCCTTGGGGGAACATATAGTGCCACAAGCTACAAAACTCAAGCACAACTGAGGTGCGATAACGATCTGAATCTCAAGAGCCATTTGCTCAGGTAATATCATTTCTACGCGGACCCTCAACACATAAGCAATTTTTCAAGCCGTCTCACAACTCACACGGTGCAATGTATCACTACATGAAATATCTAACAATGAAATAACGCCCTGGCTACTCCTCCATAAGGAGCGCATTACTGAAATGAACACGTTTGGCCTGATATAGAGCCCATATTCACATTTGAATCCATCCATCGACCTCAAGTCGATTCTACTCACACTGAACTAGGCTAATTACCTTTCAAAGGTCCATAATAACTCCTCTTCCGCTCATAACACATAAGAACATCCATCATAGTCGGAGAAATCATCCGCAGTCCATAACTCAATAGATCGAGTGCCCTCCAGGCATATATTCTCAAATCAACGATATTATCACAACCTTCATACTCGGTTTAATAATTTAATCAATCAAGTGACTACCTGCCACACTTATACAATCTTCCTATGGGACACACTCCCACAACCTACCATAATAAATAACTAGGTCGTACCTCCAAACCACCGGCCGCACTAATGCTGAAAAGCGATCAAGAATCATTAACCAGAATGCAAAGAGCCTTTTACAAAACACCAATCTCAGGTGACGCTGAGGACAATACCAACTCACCTTAAACATCAAAACTTCTTTCCTGCTCATCCGAGCTCGTTACATCCTTGTCGACACCGAACTGCTACCTAGATCTTCACTTCAAATTCCATACCACTCACTGAACCTAACATGCGATAGAACACGCCTTTCATCATAGCTTCGGAACCACTATTAGCTAATACTTCATCATATAAAAGCTTTTCACTTATCTCGCTTCAGGAGAACCATGGCAACACACAGGTGAATTCTCATGACCATAGAATTTGTAAATCTCTAAGTAGTGGTCTAAACCACCATAGCCCTTCCAGGATCCACATAAGAGGGTACAACGGTAGAATACTTTCTGAATAACACTAACTACAGCGGCCGACAAGCCTTGCACACATCGTCACAATTCACTTGCATAAATTGATCACATTGAAAGAACTGATCATTACCAGTAACATGCCAATTCTAATATGGCTAACCAATACCTTTTCTTCACATTTGTCCTTGATTGCCATAGAACCAATAATAACCCCATTCAACACTTAACACACTTCATCCGCACTCTTCCCGAATGACCTAGAATCACGAGACCATGCTGTCTCAATTCCACGAACCATTTCGTACCTCCCAGTTGCTACATTGCAAGTCAAAATATCATAGAACATTCTATGCCTCTTCTCATAGGCTGCTATCAAGCTTGATTCTTAACCGTACCCATAGGCTCGAAATCATTAGGCATCACACTTTATATTTTGAATTCACTAGGACCGTTGTTGAGAGCCACCCGCTATGACTTGGCCCCGAATATAATCAATTCCATAAATCTTCTAGCACATGAATACCCCATTGGTGAAGCACCTGGCAGAATCATTCCCTTGGAACCCACATCTTTACAAAGCACAATCCTGAATCCTTCCCCAAGTCTGAACATAGACCAATAAGTCCAATGATAGCCCACCTTTAATAATTCCTTTGCTCAATTTACCACCTATGTTATTTTCCCGTAGCTAAGATAACCCATCAATATGCTAATAATCAAAAATCATGTGAGTAATTAATCATGCAACCCCATCATAGGCAGTGGGACTCTCCAACTTAGCTCGAAGCCACTATTACACAACTCTGGAATTTACCAGGATTTTTAATCTCCTATTGACATAACCTTATGCAATCAACCACCAAAATTCTCGAAATCTTTTTGTAAAACCCCCTTTTTATATTCTGAATCATCAAACACATTTGCACTACCGATCTCTTTGCTATATAACTAATAGAATTCTTCACAGAAGCTTCGCCAACCACGCGACCGCTAACCTGCTCACAGGGAATAACCCATATGTGGAAATAACTTTCTGACATCTTCCGATGCTGCTGCACAGGGTACAATCACCATGACATCAATAACCCTTCCTGAGTCCGAGCTAACCCTCTAGCTGCACAAGTTTTTTCATCCCTCGTGGACATCAATTAAATATGCGGCAACATCCTTCCCATTCAAGTTATGATGTATCCTTCTTCATTTCAAGCAGCTCATTTCCGTTATACCAAGTCTCCTGCCGCATAATAGCCCATGCTTTAGATTAAATCGGTAGACCCCAATCACCATTCACTAATATTCTCAAATCCCTCTGAACTCTCCTTAAGGTACGTGGTCATCCTACTACAAAGCCCATATGCAACTCCTCCACTTTCCCACTTTGGGCAAATCTGCTTCCTTAATCAACTACTCGACATTCGTTTCATATACCTAGCCTTTTAGAATTTTTGAACACCACCTGACGCTTTTCACATGTCCTTCCTCGTCCTTTGATGTTCAGTTGTTGTCTTAAACAAAATCCTTTTTCATAGCTCTTAGACCCACAAACACTACTGACTTGAACCTTTCTGGAGATCATCTTTCTCGAGCTGTCGACATTAGAAACACCGATTCGATCCTGAATTGTCGCACCACGCAATCTAGAACAGTCGTTTCTTCAATACTATCTCACCATTTCCTGCTCCCAAGGCAAATTGTAGAAGATTATAACACCGGCGAACTTAGCACATTCAATAGGGACAACAACACCTCATCATAGGAGAAAAACTCCACCACGCTTGCAACACCAAGCCTCGCTACTCTATCAGCCCAAGTCTGAACATTCATAGGTCAAACGCTTTTCTCGTGCCAGGAATAATTATCGAATCTCTAGACCATGAACTGAGTAAAACTCCCCTCAGAAATACTGCTATTGGACTGAAACAATAGAATATCCTTCCACAAGGCGAGGATAATAATCCAATCAACTATACCGGAAGAAACATCCCGCACCACATCTGTAGTACCATTATGATTCTTCGATTCTCGATTTATAACAAGCGTTTTGCATCGCATAAGATTGAGTAGGAAGGAAATAAAGGCATGAGCCTTAAAGGAATCAAATCACACGATGAGGAATCAAGAAGGGAAGTACTCCTAACAGCCATGTAGCCTCCCGAAGATAAGTATAGACGGCTTTGTACCAATCCGCGACACTCTACTAGACTTACTCATGACTCGTGAGACCTAAGGGAATGTAGTGCTCTGATACCATGTTGTTACAACCCAAACTCCACTAAGGGTCGTGGTGGCGCCGGACACCTCTGTCATGCAAGCTAACCAAATTACTTGTGAAATTCTCATTTTAACAATCTTGAAAATTAAGCTTTTCCTTCAATTTTTATAAATAAAAAGAAAGATGACTGATTCAATTCGAATTAAATAATAGGAAATTAATACAAGATATTTCAAAATCCTCCCAGAACCCGGTGTCACAAGTGCATGAGCATTTACTAAGACAGAAATAAAATACAACATCCGTCCGGAATACAGTGGACAGAAAGTAAATATATTATGCTGGAAAGGGACTATACTAGCTGTGGGCCGCCTTGAATAATGCAACTCACCTAGTCCCAGAATCATCCGCGCTGCTACGCCCAATAGGCCACTAACAACACATGAACCTGTGCAACAAAAATGCACAGAAGTGTAGTTTGAGTACGAAAATAATGTGTACCTCAATGAGTATCCCGTCTAATCTCAAAGAAGTAGAGACGAGATGGTCGACATTGACACTTACTAGTGGTCCAATAATAATGTCAATAATACAATAAATCGTGGATTTATATAGACATGAGTTTTATCCAATAGAAGGAAACAAGTAAAAAATTATTTCTTTTATAGGAAATTTCCAAAATTCTTTTGTTTATTATCCAAATTTTCTCAAGCCATGAAGAGGCAATAACAACTTTAATAAGTTCAAGGCAGCAATACCAGCATGCGCAAATAATCACCATGGGACGTACAACCCAATCCAATATAAAAATAAATTGTGCACTTCCGAGGGTCGAACGGCTCGAACCATAGATGCATCTATTACCCCGCTCGCGAACTATCCATGCGACGCAGTCAACATAAAATGAACAATCACCCTGCTCGCGAATCATTCATGCGACGCAGGTACACATAAAAACATATGCTCAAATAGCCAATTAAGAATTTATTGGGGAATAATTATTCAAATAAAAGCCACTTTCTCTTTTAACAATTTAAGAAAAGAAGTCAAATCCTTTTGAGAATGGATTTATTAATTCGATGTGGATTAAGCAATTCGAGCTATCAATAAGATTACAAATATTCCAAGTATAGCATGTTTTTGGGTCTTAGACTACCCGGACTTAAACATAATAATAGCTGTCGATGCCCCCTTTTTCAAAGGCAAAATCGGGTTTATGACATTTGGGAAGACAACTCTTTTCCCTTTTGGGATTTGGGTTTTTAGAATTAAAGAGTCACCACCTAATGATTAAAGTGAAGTAGGACACTAAAAAGGATTTTTTGAGTTGGAAAACCACAGTTTGGGTAAGGGCTAGAAATTATCTCGAAGGGAAGGTATTAGGCACCCCTTCAAGATCCACTAGTGTGGTTCCCGGCCATGTTATATTGTGACTTCACATATTCAAATATACAATCAAAGATTCAAATATACAACATTGCAAATAAGCAAAAAAAAAAAGCATTGAAGGTAAGTAGAGAAGGCAGAGATTTATAAAAAATTTGAATAGTTTTGCAAGAAGAGATGAAAACAAACAAAGGGAGAGGGGTCCTAGGTTTATGATTAATATGGATCATCGATGCAATACTCAGTAATTGGCCCTCAGAAAAGGGCTACATGAGATATTAGTGCATCGGTCATCATCTCCATATTCTACCCTTCCCACCCCATAAAGGTAATTAAAAGCGTGAGTTGGTCACGAATGCTTATTGCGTGCTATTACCCGTCCCGTCCTATAAGTCCTGGAGGGTATTTAGGACCACTATTCCTATGTGTTAAGGACTAGGCTGAACCCTTAGGTTTAAAGGCAAAAATGCTAAGCGACATACATAACAAATAGGACTATACATAAGGGAAACATACAAAGACACATAGAGGCTCACAGATCCCTCCACAAATAAACACATAATTAGCACGTCTCAAACACATTTAAAGTCTCAAAGATAAGAGTTTAAAAAGCCAGAATGTTGAAATAAAATAGTAAGTTTCAGTGAAAGCAGAAAACTTAATTAAGACTAAGTGACTTGAAGAATGCTCGATTTTCAGAAATACGACTAAAGACAGCAGTAAGATTTAGAAGTATACAATAGTTTAGGGGGTTAGTGAAAATATGGATCAAAATCGTTAAAAGACACTTTAAAAATAAAGTAAGGGCATTAAAGGCATAGTAACTTGACGATACGTAGGATAGGTATTAAAAATAGCACGATTTTGGGCAGAAAGGGTAACCCAGTAGAGAACATAGTAGAACAAATACACAAAATCGAGATCATTTCAAAGTAGGGCGGGAGTTTTAGTAAAAATAGAGTGAAGTTCAGAGAGTCAAAATAAGAATGGGAGCGGCAGAATTCAAAATTAAAAGAGGCTAGTTAGTCTTAAACTGGTAACAACATGATAATCGATTCTTATTAGGCCTAAAGTTTGCCTAGGCATCGTATACATTGTCTGGTTATCTTAAAGAGTGGATATGCATATTTGATTCTGATTTTTAAAAAAAAGGGATACGCACACAGTACTTGTATTATTAGATTAAGCATGCTAATAGGAGTTTTGACAATTGCAATCCAGATAAGTATAAAACTCTAAGCAACAGGATGTCTAATGCACATAGGAATTCCTAAAACGTGATTTCTACTATGTCAATGCGATAATGACAATTTTTTTTGGCTTGTTGTTAATAATTAAGATTATGAAGCGAGTACAATAACATACATGAGAGTGAAAGACCTAAAGCAGGGTTTCTAATGCATGACATACATGTCCTAAGCAGGTTATCTATTGCGCAAATAGGTAAAATAAAACATATGAACAAGTTTTCTACCCATAAGAATAAACATGCATATCCCTCCCCCATATTTACTATTTAGCCCCCAATCATTCATTTACAAATTATTACAAACCAGTAGTATCTGAATTACAGTAATAAAGAACAAAATAAGAAGTTATTCTATAGGGAGCCTTTAATAGGCCCAAATCCTCCAAACCTTACTGCCAAAATAACCTTTTATTGCTCGGGATGTGCTAAAGTTCCCTAAGGACCTCAAGGGCTCTTGGGCCATGCTCACGCCCAGACTTAGTAACCAAGAGTTAAACATGTGCAGTGTGGAAATATCAACCTCAGTTTTTCAGAGTTCAGAGGGTACTCAGGAGTTCCCCAAAGCAGTTCTCACACTGAGGGGGTGGAACTTAAGTATCTAGGAATAAAGTGAAGTGCAAGAGAGTTCGAAAATGTTTTGACAGAAATAGTGTTGAAAGGAATTTCACTTAAAACATTTCATAAAACAAAGAGAGTCTGTTTAGTAAAACAGTTTTTGAAAAGAGAATAGAGTAATAAGCAACAACCTAGTCACAGCACCTCCAAAAATAGATTCATACACGGTCAAAGACCACAGAACCAAGGCAGGTCCAACAAACACAAACAAGGATAGTGGGGTTAGGGACACATAGTACAAAACATATAACCCAGAAAAGGTATAGGACTAGCTCAATCATGTTCAGAAATAGCCATCAATGGCATAGTCAGAGAAAAACAGACGGGAAGAACAATCACATAGAGGGGTGATAGGGATTTGGGATAAGTATGCAAGTCATGCTTAGAAACACACATAAAGGGGGTATACTAATCCAAAGGGAAGGGGAGACATAATAACATGCTAGTAATGCATTTTAATTACATATTTCGTAAGAGAACCACAAATAGAAGCAAACTAGAAATAATAAAAACTAAAACAAATAGAGAATCTTATTGTTGTTGGAGCTTTGAATTGACACTAGGACATACCAGTAAGAGAACAAGAGCAGGATGCAAGGACAAAGTGATAACACAGTATTAGCCTTGGTTTACAGAAGGCTAATAATATGCAAGAGCAGAGAACAGCAATAGATCAAAAGGAGAAAGAGAGAAAGAGCACAAGAGAATGTAGAATTGAGAGTATTCACTGATGTCCTTTTGCTAATGAAGGAGTAGAGTATTTATAACTCTGAAAACGAGTAGAAAAATAAGGTAAGAAGTAAAGTGTAGTATAATTATAGAAGTAAAATACAATTAGAAACAATCAATATAAGTACTCCCCTTTAATTGGGGAGTCCTAGTTCAAACGGCTACCATAGTGACAAATAAGAAAAGAGAACTAATTGTAAGACTAGTTTCAATCATACAGAGAGTAGTAAAGAATAAGGCATGTAATTAGGACCAGGTACAGAACATATGAATTAAGGAAAGTGAGAATCAATTGGCAACATGCTTGCATATAAAATAAGGCAGAGTATCATTTTGAAAATCAGTAAGAGATCCCCTGGTATTGCAAGGAATCAATTATCAGTTAAGGCAGATGTCAACTAGTAAGGAAATACACAAAATCAGTAAAGAGTGTTAAGGCAAGTATCACAGTTAAAGGAAAATTCATAAAATCAGTAAAGAGTTCTAAGGCAAGTATCATGGTTAAAGGAAAATACAAAAAATCAGTAAAGTACCAGTTACAATCATTCAAGGATTCAAAGTGGCAAAATAATACTAATTTAAAGGGAATAAACACACATTAGGTGAAAATCAGAAACCCTAGTATATGACACTAGGGGTCATGTGAGTCAGTGAGGCAAGAAGAAACCAAAGACAAACATCATAGGGTCAAGATCAGTGAAACATAAGAGCATATACAAGCACACAGGCAAAACAGAAGCCTTCAAGGTTTTAGGTCTAAAAATTAGGATTTCACATAGATACTAGTACGAATCAACAGAGTAGACATGATACATTCAAAGGAGACAAAGAGCCATAAACCATAATGGGAAAACAGAGCACAATCAATAGAATTTCAAGGTATTCATGATAATCAAGCACATGTACTGACCCAATCGCAAGGAAAAGATTTCAACAAAGGTAAATATGAGGGAAAATCATGAGATAGTGTTAAATATCGATAAAGAAAACCATTTTAAAAAGGGTTTCGGAACCCTAGTTAAAAGTGAAGATCTGTTTAGAAAAAAAAATAGAAAGTCTTAAAATGAAACATCATAATAACTCGTAATATGCGTAGATCTAGTGTAAATATAAAAGAACCGGAGGTTTCAAACATTAGGGTTTCAAAGAAAACCACAGAGAAGATAAGAAGAACCTCAAACGTTACTGGCTCGAGCCTCAAAGGTCATAGACCTCACTTGAAATCAAACCTCGGAGGCCTGAAGCAAACAGGAACACCATGGGTGTGAGTAGACGGGTCCTCGCCCTTCGAGGGCCTTAGGGATGACATTACTGGAATAAGCGAACCATAAGAGGCAAAGGGTGAGGAATCCATGGTCTCCGGTGGAGAAGGTCACCGGAGAAGATGAAGGGACTCGTCGGAGAAGGGAAGAGACAGAAGTCTCTAGAAGAGACCAGAGATAGAGAGAGAGAGAGTAGAGAGATAAGAGACGGTCTCGAAGACTGAGGGGTCAGGGGGTATTAGATTTAATTAAGGAAAATAGATCTAGGCCGTTGATCTTATTTGATCAACGGCTCAGATTAAATCGGGGTTGAGCCGGATTATATTAGGGATTGGGATGGGGTGAGTTTAATTGGGTATTGGGTCAATTAAATCTGATAAGGGTGTGGCTAAATTGGCTAAAATTGAAATAATAAAGGGTTGTTTGTTAAATAGCCATTTTCCCTCTTTTATTATTTTATAAAATAGTTAAAAATAATTTTAAAACAAATTAAAGGTACTGAACTAATTAGTAACGTATAAATATTAATCTAAAAATGTTGTTAATCGTAAAATAGGCTATAATTGCAATTATATGCAATTTAGCTTAAAAATATCAAACAAATGTGTAAAAATATGCAAAAATTACCTTAATTATATCTTGGTGTAAATATGAGAATAAAATAAGTTAATCACAAAAAAGATAACTTTTTGGGAACAATTACTGGTTTTGTACTGCTAAAAATAGATAATAAATTGATTTTAAAATCTTTAAAAATAAGAGAAAAATACCAAAACTCTTGGGCATGCTTATATATGCATGTACATGCTACTTTGAGAATATTTTGAGTATATAAAAATACATGGGGAAAAATTATGTATCAACAACTGCCCATCTTTACCCGGCCAATTTTGACCGAAAGAAACGATTTGAAAGGTTTTGACCGAGCTCTAGATCCTGAGCTGCCTACATATCCCTGGTCTTACAGGAATCAGGTCATATTTAGTTCGGGAATCCGTCGGCGGAACATGCCGATGGAGATTTCGAAAGACAAACGTGATGTTCAGGTTGGGAAGGATGGTCAGGGGTTAATGGGCTGTGGGAACACGAGCGGGATCGCTCCTGCTGAGACGGTCTTTGACAGCCGGTGTACCTACAAGTGAGTAATGCAGACATATATTGTGTATAAATTTAAATGTGATGCAAGTTCCCGTTGGACCATGAATGTTGTCTTTGGACGATTAGGATGACGTCCTCAGACCATGACGTCCTGGGCCATGAAGCGTATAATAAAGGATTTGCAGGCTATGAAATGATGTTCTCGAGCTATGAGGATGATTCCTCCGAACCATGGTACCTTTGAATAATGATGTGCAAAAGATAAAAGTAAGGTCCTCAGGCCATGGTATAGCGTTCTCGGGCTATGAAAATGGTACCTCCGAACAATGACGCCTTTGGATAACTTGGCGATCTTTCAGCCCATGCAAGACTTAAATAAAGTTGGAGATATTTCAGCCGATGTAAAGATTTAAATAAAGTTGGTGATATTTCAGCTGAAGGCAGGACTCAAATAAAAGGTGGCGGTATTTCAGCCATGCAAGAGATAAAGTGGCGATATTTCAGCCATATAGGATTTAAATAAGGTTGGCGATCTTTCAGCCATGCGGGTGGAGACAATGCTTAGTCTCGAAAGTCATAAAGGTAGCCATATGCGATGCGAGAAAATGTAGATAGAGACAGTGCTTAGTCTCGGAAGGCAGAAAGGTAGCCTTATGCAATGCAAGAAAATGCAGATGGAGACAATGCTTAGTCTCGAAAGGCAGAAAGGTAGCCTTATGCAATGCAAGAAAATGCAGATGGAGACAATGCTTAGACTCGGAAGGCCGAAAGGTAGCCTTATGCAATGCAGCAGAAATGCAGATGGAGACAATGCTTAGTCTCGGAAGGCAGAAAGGTAGCCTTATGCAATGCGAGGAAATGCAGATGGAGACAATGCTTAGTCTCGAAAGGCAGAAAGGTAGCCTTATGTAATGTAAGAAAATGCAGATGGAGACAATGCTTAGTCTCGGAAGGCAGAAAGGTAGCCTTATGCAATGCAAGAAAATGCAGATAGAGACAATGCTTAGTCTCGGAAGGCAGAAAGGTAACCTTATGCAATGCAAGAAAATGCAGATAGAGACAATGCTTAGTCTCGGAAGGCAGAAAGGTAACCTTATGCAATGCAAGAAAATGCAGATAGAGACAATGCTTAGTCTCGGAAGGCAGAAAGGTAACCTTATGCAATGCAAGAAAATGCAGATAGAGACAATGCTTAGTCTCGGAAGGCAGAAAGGTAACCTTATGCAATGCAAGAAAATGCAGATAGAGACAATGCTTAGTCTCGGAAGGCAGAAAGGTAACCTTATGCAATGCAAGAAAATGCAGATAGAGACAATGCTTAGTCTCGGAAGGCAGAAAGGTAACCTTATGCAATGCAAGAAAATGCAGATAGAGACAATGCTTAGTCTCGGAAGGCAGAAAGGTAGCCTTATGCAATGCAGCAGAAATACAGATGGAGACAATGCTTAGTCTCGGAAGGCTGAAAGGTAGCCTTATGCAATGCAGCAAATAAAGGTGAATAGTAACAAAATCTCTTAGCTGATAGATGATAGGTGATAGTCGATTGCGTCGTTGTGGCTGCTGAGGATGTCATGTGCGGATAGCACTTATAAGTAAGTGATGATTCTGAGAGTTGTATTCCTGAAAAAGTATGGGTATGTAATCGTATCTGATGATTTCATGTCTTGGGGTGCCTGCATTCAAAGAAAAATCGTGAGTTTTGTAAAGGGGGAAGGTTAGTTCGTCCTCCCGTGGATTTCGCCTATCCTACTCGGCTCTTGCTTTTATTGGGGGTAGCGTCGCTAAACAAAGAAATTTTTATAGTAGCCATGCATGATTTAGTAAAGAATATGACATAACTACATAATTAAAAATGATTTTCTTTTAGATGAACTGACGACTGCAACGCGGTTCAAGACATTGCGACCTCTTTTGCTCCGAAATTTTGAGGGTCCTCCTCAAAATTCTGCCCCAGTTTACTGGTCTGGTCTTCCAATGGCTGCGTGCGATGACTGGCTGAAAATCAACTTCGGAAATTTGAGGGTCCTCCTCAAAATTTTGCCCCAGTTTCCAATATCGGAGGAAATGAAAAATTCTATTCAATTGTGACCGAACCCATAGGGCTGCCTACGTATCCCCTCTTAAACGGGAATCAGGTCAGACGTAGTTCAAATTACATCATATAGGGAAGCATAAAGATTACATATAGTAACGCTTGACTGCATCTGAATTGATTAGCTTCGGCCATACTTCTCCATCCATTTCTGCGAGTATGAGGGCTCCTCCTGTTAGAACCCGGCGAACCATGTATGGACCCTGCCAGTTGGGAGTGAATTTCCCTTTGGATTCATCCTAGTGCGAAAAGATTTTCTTTAACACCAGCTGCCCCGGTGTGAATTGTCTCGGCATGACTCTTTTGTTGAAGGCTCTGGACATTCTGTTCTGATACAATTGACCATGGTAAACTGCATTCATTCTATTCCCATCTATTAGATCTAGTAGCTCGTAGCGGCTTTTCATCCATTATGCGTCATCAAGTTCTGCTTCTTGTATGATCCTCAGGGAGGGGATTTCTACCTCAGCGGGAATAACTGCCTCTGTGCCATAGACCAGCATATAGGGAGTTGCCCTGGTTAACGTGTGGACTGTGGTGCGGTATCCCAATAAGGCAAATGATAACTTCTCATGCCATTGATTATGCTTTTCTATCATCTTCCTTAGTATCTTCTTGATGTTTTTGTTGGCCGTTTCTACGGCTCCATTTTGTGCTTAATCTTGAAGGTTTCACATATTGTTTTCATCAGGTCACTGTTGAGATTGGAACCATTATTAGTAATGATCGACTCTGGGATGCCAAACTGGCAAATGATACGGTCGCGGACAAAGTCTGCCACAACTTTCTTAGTCACTGCCTTATATGATGCTGCTTCAACCTATTTGGTGAAATAATCAATTGCCACTAAAATGAACCTATGCCCATTTGATGTGGCAGGCTCGATAGGTCCGATGACATCCATTCCCTAATCAGCGAACGACCATGGCGAGCTTGTTGCATTAATCTCACTAGGAGGCACCTTTATCATATCTGCATGTATCTGATAGCGATGGAATTTTCGGACATACTAGATGTAGTCCGTTTCCATTGTCATCCAAAAATATCCTGCTCGGTGTATCTTTTTTGCTAAGACAAAACCATTCATATGTGGATCACAGGTCCCTGCATGAACTTCTTCTAACAACCTGGATGCTTCATTTGCTTCGGCACATCTCAGTAATCCCAAATCGGGAGTCCTCCTATACAGGATTCCTCCGCTGTGAAACAAGTGGTTGGATAACCTCCGCAGTGTGTGCTTCTGAGTAGCGTTTGCAAGTTCTGGATATTCTCTTGTTGTCAAATACTCTTTGATGTCATGGAACCAAGGTTTTTCGTCCGCCTCTTCCTCGACATGAGCACAGTAAGCTGGCTGATCATGAATTTTCACCGGGATAGGATCAATGAAGTTCTTATCTGGATGTTGAATCATAGATGATAAGGTAGCCAATGAGTCGGCAAACTCATTCTGGATTTTGGGAACATGCTGGAATTCTGTCTTTGTAAACCTCTTCCTCAACTCCTGTACATGATGCAGATAAGGGAGTATCTTGGAGTTCTTGGTTGCCCATTCTTATCGGACCCGATGTATAAGCAGGTCTGAATCCCTGATCACTAGTAACTCCTGCACATTCATATCAATGGTCAACTTGATCCCTAAGATGCAGGCTTCATATTTGGCCATGTTGTTGGTGCACGGGAACCTAAGTTTGGCAAATACCAGATAATGCTAGCTGGTTTCTGATACTAGGACTGCTCCTATGCCCACTCCTTTGAAATTTGTTGCTCCATCGAAAACATCCTCCAACCTTCATAGGATTCTGCAATACCTCCTCCTATGAAAGATACCTCTTCATCAGGAAAATACGTCTTTAAAGGCTCGTATTCTCCATCCACGGGATTTTCGGCAAGATGATCTGCTAATGCCTGTCCTTTGATTGCCTTCTGAGTCACGTAAACAATGTCAAATTCACTCAATAAGATTTGCCACTTGGCTAGATTGCCAGTGGGCATGGGCTTCTGAAAGATATATTTCAGCGAATCCATTTTTGATATCAGGTAAGTGGTATAGGCACAGAAATAATGCCTCAACTTCTGAGCTACCCAAGTCAAAGCACAACAGGTGCGTTCTAATAGAGAGTACCGGGCCTCGTATGGAGTGAACTTCTTGCTGAGGTAATAGATGGTTTACTCCTTTCTCCCTGTTTCATCGTGTTACCCCAAAACACAATAGCGGTCTACCTGGTTCGGGCGGAACCAGAACTGGCGTCGTTGATAGGTATTCCTTGATTCTATCGTAGTCTTTCTGACAATCATCGGTCCATTTAGTAGTGGCATCTTTCTTCAACATCTTAAAGATGGGCTCACAAATGACAGTGGATTAAGCTATGAACCGGCTGATGTAGTTGAGTCTCCCCAAGAAACTCATGACCTCTTTCTTATTCTTTGGCGGTGGCAATTCTTGAATGGACTTAACCTTTGATGGATCCAGCTCTATTCCTCGGCGACTTACGATGAACCCAAGAAACTTTCCAGCAGGAACCCTGAATGCGCACTTGGCGGGATTCAGTTTCAGATTGTACCTCCTCAGTCTGTTGAAGAATTTCCTCAGATCTTCCATGTGATTAGTGGCTTTCTTGGACTTGATGATAACATCATCTACATACACTTCAATCTCTTTGTGTATCATGTCATGGAAAATAGTAGTCATGGCCCTCATGTAGGTGGCCCTAGAATTCTTTAACCGAAACGGCATCATCTTGTAACAATACATCTCCCATGGCATAATAAAAGTTGTTTTCTCAGCGTCTTCCTCATCTATCCATATCTGATTATACCTAGCAAAACAATCAAAAAATGACTGCAGCTCGTGCTTGGCATAGTTGTCAATAAGAATATGTATGTTTGGCAAGGGGAAGTCATCTTTCGGACTGGCCCGGTTGAGGTCCCAGTAGTCAACACAGACTCTGACCTTCCCATCCTTCTTCGGCACTGGCAAAATATTGGCTAACCATGTTGGATACTCCACTACCCTGAGGACCTTGGCTTTGACTTGTTTGGTGACTTCTTCCTTGATTTTCAAAATCATGTCAGGCTTGAACTTCCTGAGCTTCTGTTTTACCGGCAGACATGCAGGATCGATTGGCAGTTTGTGAGCTACAATAGATGTGCTAAGACCAATCATATCATCATACGACCGGGAGAATCTATGCTCATACTCTCTTAGAAATTTCGTGTACTCTTCCTTTTCTGATGGTGACAGATGAACACTGATGCGCGTTTCTTTGACATTCTCTGTGTCCCCCCAAGTTGATAACCTCAGTTTCGTCCAAGTTAGACTTAGGCCTATTCTCAAAGTTCTCAACTTCATTAACAACATCTTCTGGTATATCATCCTCTTCTGAGTCTATATCCATTTATTGCGTTGTCTCGTTGCAAGTCACAATCGTCGGTTCATCAAGATAAGTAATAGTAATGCTGTGTAAAATAAAGTAAACGATAGAGAAAATAATAAGAGCGATATTCATAAGAAACTAAAATGCTTTTGATAAATTTCATAATTGTTTTGAACATTGGAGCTCTTATTTTCGAAATTAAAAATGCGGAAAGGAAATCAACTAGCGAAAAAGTAAAAGGTAATGCATGGTGCTTTGTTCAGCCTTGCTACCTAGAAGCTCCCCGGGCCCTTGTGGTTCTGACGGACCAATTATTGAGGCGTACTCCTCGGCTTACGGCTTATGTGGAAGGGCCTTCCTCCTCAAAAATGACGCAACAGTACATATTATCATCCTCCAGGAACAAGTTCCTCATTACTACTAATGCTTCCTCTTCTTCTGACCTATAAATGACTTCGGTTGGTTGGAAAGTCTGCTCTAGACGGGGTATCGGATGCTCCAATGGATAGTAAGGACCGCGCCAGGGTGACGACCATTCTTTGAATTCCTTCCAGGTGTACTCATATCCCAAACCAAAAGTGGTACCATGCTTCTTCAGCTTGATAGGTTCGGTGGTTCCCTGGAGGTTCCTGTCGAGTCCCTTGCCAAGTTCATATCCACTCCAATTCAGTATGCTTTCAATCCTGTTATACCATCATTTATCTTTGTCCACGGCGTTGACTCGCTCAATATGATAGTAGGTTTCCCCCACCTATCTTTCTCCTTCCTCCGATCGCAGGAATGGTTTGGCGACTGTATATGAGATTGCTACCATCGTCGTGAATAATTACCTCTTGGTGATTCCACTCAAATTTCACCTCTTGGTATAGGGTTGATGCTACGGCTCCAGCGGCATAAATCCAGGGCAGTCCCAATAACGGATTGTAGGATGCTGGGATGTCTATCACTTGAAAGTCGACATCAAACCAAGTTGGTCCCATCTGCAGACACAAACTGATTTCCCCAATGGTGGACCTTTGGGAGCCGTCGAAAGATTTGACATTGATGGCTCCATCTTTGATCTCATGCATGCTCTTTCCTAATGTTCGGAGAGTTACCAAGGGGCAAATGTTGAGGCTGGACCCTCCGTCAATCAGAATCCTGGTGATGAAATAATCCTCGCATTGTACAGTGATGTGCAGCGCCTTGTTGTGGCTCAGCCCTTCTAGTGGCAGCTCATCTTCGTGGAAAGTGATCTTATGACTTTCCAATACTTGCCCTACCATGTTCGCCATTTCTCCTCCAGTTATATTGCTGGGTACATATGCCTCACTCGGTATCTTCATCAAGGCGTTCTTATTTGCATCGGAGCTTTGCAGCAGAGCTTGGATGGAGATATGTGCCGGTGTTTTATTCAGTTGATCAATGACTGAGTAATCTTTTGCTTGTACCTTCCTCCAGAGGTCATGAGGACCAGTTTTGGTAGGTCTTCCAGAGGCCTGCTTACTTGATTCAGCCAAGTGTTCCAGAGTATAAGCCCTGCTAGTTCGGGTCATACTCTGTGCTGCAATTGCTTCTCCAGATTTGGTCTTCCCTTTCCTTCTTGCCTCGGCCGTGTAGTCCCAGGGGACGGTCTTTGTATGGAAAGGTGCTATGGCTGACATTGCCATCGGGATGGGTACCATCGCTTTGGGAGGTAACACAGCAACTTCAAATGGTGCAGGTGCCTTTGGGGACCCAAACTCAACCTCAATTGGCCCTGGCGCCTTTGCGGAAGATGGTGCTTCAAGATCGAGTGGTATGGACATGTTTACCTCAGCGTCTTCAAAAGGCTGGATCTGGATTACAATAGGATTAAGAGTGACTGTCGGTTTCTTTGGCCCGTCACCTTCAGTGATCAATCTGATCGATCCTTTGGGGTCCCAATCGTCTTCTATCTCTATTATATGAATGCCTCCCCCTTTGTGGTCAGGCAGAGGGTTGTTGTGGACGTTCGGAGCAGTCTCCTTTACCACAATGATCTTGTTGTCAATCAAGGCCTGAATCTTGTCCTTCAGGGAGCGACACTCATCAATGGTATGACCCCTCATGCCGGAATGGTATGCACAGGTTTTGTTTGGGTTGACCCATTAGGAAGGATTTTCTGGAGTTATGGTAGGGATAGGGGTGACATAACCAGCGGCTTTAAGCTTTCATACAGCTGGTCGATTGGTTTGGCAATGGCGGTGTACTGTTTGGGAGGTTTGCGGTCGAAGTTTGGCTGAGGTCTAGGGAAATTTTGGCGAGGTGATTGATAATGAGCTTGTTGGGTATTGTAGGCTTAGTAGATGTGTGCTGGTTGGGAGTATTTGGGTGATGTAGGCTGGTATGTAAGAGGTGGAGATGATTGGTAAGTAGGTGGTGGAGCTTGATAGGAAGGTGAGGGTACTTGGTAATTTGGGATAGGTTGATATGTGAGTGGAGGTAATGGGTAGGTTTGGTATTTGACTGGGATTTGGTCCTCTGTGCAACTATTACGGCACTCATATCCCTTTTTTTGGATGCGCCACCAGACTGTAGGGCCTTGTTGGTAGCCTGCAGTGCTTCGAAGTTAGTGACCATACCACTTTTCATACCTTCCTCGATCCTCTCCCCTACTTTGATGATGTCAGAAAATTTCTGGCCTTCGATCAATATCAACCTCTCATAGTACTGTGGGTCCTGAGCTCGGACGAAAAACATGTTCATATGTTCTTCCTCTAAGGCTGGCCTGACCTTAGCAGCTTCTAATCTCCAATGAGTAGCATACTCGCGGAATGTCTCCATGGGCTTCTTCTTTAAATTCTGGATATAGAATACATCTGGCGCATTCTCGGTATTGAATATGAACCTGTCCTTGAAATTGGATGCCATACATACCCAATTCATCCACTTCTTGGGTCTTGGATAATGTACCAAGACAGAGCATCCCCTTTCAGACTTCTCATAAAGAGTTTTATGCGGATCTTTTCATCTCTTCCGACACCGACCAACTTATCGCATTATGTCCTCAAATGGACTCTAGGATCTCCTGTGCCATCAAACATTTCAAATTTGGGAGGTTTGTGCCCCTCCGGGAGTTCAACATCTGGTTGGATGCAAAGGTCCTCATAATTCAGCCCCTCGGTACCTTTGTTTCCTTCAACACCCTGGACTCGGCTAGTAAGTTTCTTGAGCTCTGTGGCCAGGTTTTTGATAAGAGGGTCTTTGTCATCAGGCTCAGGTGTGCTTAAAATGGGTTGAGTGGGATGCGGCATAGTTTCCACATAAATGGGATTGTTGTGATGAGGGTAAGAATGGTCATTTGTAGAGTTTAGTGGTTCGGGGATGAGTAATGGGGTGTTACTTGAAGTGTGGCATGTGTTGCAATGGTGATGGGGAGCAGGTTGATTTTGTGGTTTCATGATGTTTTGTGGAGGTGCGGGGTTTTGAGTGTTGGGAAAGTTAACATCTGGGGTAGTGAGGGAAAATGACAAGCTGGCCAAATTTCGGACTTGGTCTAGTTCTTCCTGAAATTTCAATAACTTTTGTTCAAGCTGGGAGGCACTTTCTTTAAAACCTAAATACCCTGGGAAGTCTCTACCCTTTCAACCGAACTCTCCTTCCTGATGTTACCCAAGTCTTCCATTTTTCCCTTGTTCTTCTTTCTGATAGGACTTGGAGGAGGAGGAGGTAGAGGGCCCTTGGATCTCGTAGAGTATGATGATGCTAGAGTGCAACGGACTAACCCTTGGGGAAGGGGAATAAAACAAAAATAAAAACAAAAGGTAACAAGTTAGTAAAGATTATGAGAAAACGTTGCAATATTTAAACACATAGTGCAAGAATATAAATCGTGTCGTGACAAGTTGATTTGGAGAACTTATAATGCTAAATGCCTCATTTTATTGATAAAAATAAGATGAATCCCAAAACGACACTAAAAATAGTAGAAAAATAAACTGTCACTAATAACCGTGGGCCTTATTACATTTAAGGCAAAACGAAAAGGCCCTAACTACTTGGTCCCAGAGGGACCTTCTTCAGGTTAAATGTTCTCGTTGATCAGATCCTCCAGCTCGCGCAGATTTTCCAGTAAAAATGCCTTCGTCAGGCGCTCCCCTTCGCCTTCCTCAACGTTTTGACAGTAGGTAACTATTTTCCTTACTTTCCCTTCCAACTCCAGCAGACTGTATTCCAGATATTCCAACTTCTAACTAGCCCTAGTGACTCTCTCTTTCCATTCATTGATCTGGTTACTTGATGGGAGGTTCCTCCACCAGGTCAGCAAGAGTGAGGGTATGTTGACCATACCGAAGTCGGGAACTTTGTCATTCATTTCCTGCAAAACAAAAGGGTTAGACCCTTACCCCATCGGACTCAACTATTTTAACCAATAATTAGCATAAAAGCATTTAGTTCTCCAAATAAATGCACAGAACGTAATGGTGTCCGTTTGGGTTCCAAGGAAACCCAGTGGACTTTGGACAAGGCTATCTTAAAGAGTCATTATGTGGACAGCATAACTGACTTGACTAGGTTTGACAGTGATGCATGCACAGTTAAATAGAGTATGGTTTCTATGGGGTATTAGACTGGTATCCTTGAGCAGACAACTCAAGAGGGAAAGGCACAGAACCGTCGACTGCACCGCTGATCGACTGGTTTTATCGCAAATACGCCTTTGCCAAATTTAGGGGGTGATATATTGGAAGGGCGCAACCACTCATTATAAGTGTTGCTATGGTATTTGTTTGGCACGAGTAGAATATGATGTTGAACATGCAATTACAATAATCAAACAAGTTTTCACGTAATTGCACGCTCATAAAATAATAATTACAATAATTGCTCATGATTACAACAACATTGAAGGAAAGCGGTAAAAGCATTAAAGAAAGAAAAACAAAAAGCCAAGTCGGTTTCGAAGTAGAAGAGAAATAAAGACATTAAATAAAAGAAATAAAGAAGCAATAAAGTCACAAATAACATGTAATGGTAAAAGCCTAAAAGAAAAATCCCCAGCAGAGCCGCCATGCTGTCGATGCCCCCTTTTTCCAAGGCGAATTCGGGTTTATCACATTTGGGAGGACAACTCTTTTCCTTTTGGGATTTGGGTTTTTTGAATTGAAGATTCGCCACCTAATGATTGAAGTGCATTAGGACAATAAAAAGGATTTTTTGAGTTGGAAAACCAGAGTTTCGGTAAGGGCTAGAAATTATCTCGAGGAGAAGGTGTTAGGCATCCCCTCAAGATCCACTAGTGTGGTTCTCGGCCATGTTATATTGTGACTTCACATATTCAAATATACAATCAAAGATTCAAATATACAACATTGCAAATAAGCAAAAAAAAAGCTTTGAAGGTAAGTAGAGAAGGCAGAGATTTATAAAAAATTTGAATAGTTTTGCCAGAAGAGATGAAAACAAACAAAGGGAGAAGGGTCCTAGGTTTATGATTAATATGGATCATCGATGCAATACTCAGTAATTTCCCCTCAGAAAAGGGCTACATGAGATATTAGTGCATCGTTCATCATCTCCATATTCTACCCTTCCCACCCCGTAACGGTTATTAAAAGCGTGAGTTGGTCACGAACGCTTATTTCGTGCTATTACCCATCTCGTCCTATAAGTCCTAGAGGGTATTTAGGACCACTATTCCTATGTGGTAAGGACTAGGCTGAACCCTTAGGTTTAAAGGCAAAAATGCTAAGTGGCATATATAACAAATAGGACTGCACATAAGGGTAACATACAAAGACACATAGAGGCTCAGAGATCCCTCCACAAGTAAACACATAATTAGCACGTCTCAAACACATTTAAAGTCTCAAAGATAAGAGTTGAAAAAGCTGGAATGTTGAAATGAAAGAGTAAGTTTCAGTGAAAGCAGAAAGCTTAATTAAGACTAAGTGACTTGAAGAATTCTCGATTTTTCGAAATACGACTAGAGACAGCAGTAAGATTTAGAAGTATACAGCAGTTTAGGGGGTTAGTGAAAATATGGATCAAAATCATTAAAACACACTTTGAAAATAAAGTAAGGGCATTAAAGGTATAGTAACTTGACGAGACGTAGGATAGGTATTAAAAATAGCACGATTCTGGGCAGCAAGGGTAACCCAGTAGAGAACATAGTAGAACAAATACACAATTTCAAGATCATTTCAAAGTAGGGAGGGAGTTTTAGTAAAAACAGAGTGAAGTTTAGAGAGTCAAAATAATAATGGGAGTGGCAGAATTGAAAATTAAAAGAGGCTAGTTAGTCTTATACTGGTAACAACATCATTAATCGATTCTTATTAGGCCTAAAGTTTGCCTAGGCGTCATATACATTGTCTGATTATCCTAAAGAGTGGACATGCATATTTGATTCTGACTTTAAAAAAAAAGGGATACGCACACAGTACTTGTATTATTAGATTAAGCATGCTAATAGGCATTTTGACAATTGCAATCCAGATAAGTATAAAACTCTAAGCAACAGGATGTCGAATGCACATAGCAATTCGTAAAACATGATTTCTACTATGCCAATGCGATAATGACAGTTTATTGGGCTTGTTGTTAATAATTAAGATTACGAAGCGAGTACAATAACATACATGAGAGTGAAAGACCTAAAGCAGGGTTTCTAATGCATGACATGCATGTCCTAAGCAGGTTATCTATTGCGCAAATAGGTAAAATAAAACCTATGAACAAGTTTTCTACCCATAAGAATAAACATACATATCCCCTCCCCCCATATTCACTATTCAGCCCCCAATCATTCATTTACAAATTATTCCAAACCAGTAGTATCTGAATTACAGTAATAAAGAACAAAATAAGAAGTTATTATATAGAGACCCTTCAATAGGCCCAAATCCTCCAAACCTTACTGCCAAAATAACCTTTCATGGTTGGGGATATGCCAAAGTTCCCTAAGGACCTCAAGGGCTCTTGGGCCATGCTCACGCCCAGACTTAGTAACCAAGAGTTAAACATGTGCAGTATGGAAATACCAGCCTCAGTGTGTCGGAGTTCAGAGGGTACTCAGGAGGTCCCCAAAGCAGTGCTCACACTGAGGGGGTGGAACTTAAGTATCTAGGAATAAAGTGAAGTGCAAGAGAGTTCGAAAATGTTTTGACAGAAATAGTGTTGAAAGGAATTTCACTTAAAACATTTCGTAAAACAAAGAGAGTCTATTTAGTAAAACAATTTTTTAAAAGAGAATAGAGTAATAAGCAACAACCTAAACACAGAACCTCTAAAAATAGATTCATACACAGCCAAAGACCACATAACCAAGGCAGGTCCAGCAAACAGAAATAGGGATAGTGGGGTTAGGGACACATAGGAAAAAACATATAACCCAGCAAAGGTCTAGGACTAGCTCAAGCATGTTCATAAATAGCCATCAATGGCATAGTCAGAGAAAAACAGACGGGAAGAACAATCACATAGAGGGGTGATAGGGATTTGGGATAAGTATGCAAGTCATGCTTAGAAACACACATAAAGGGGGTATACTAATCCAAAGGGAAGGAAAGACATAATAACATGCTAGTAATGCATTTAATTTACAGATTTCGCAAAAGAACCACAAATAGAAGCAAACTAGAAATAATAAGAATTGAAACAAATAGAGAATCATATTGTTGTTGGAGCTTTGAATTGAAACTAGGACATACCAATAAGAGAGCAAGAGCAGGATGCAAAGACAAAGTGATAACACAGTATTAGCCTTGGCTTACAACCGGCTAATAATAGGCAAGAGCAGAGAACAACAATAGAGCTAAAGGAGAAAGGGAGAAAGAGCACAAGAGAATGTAGAATTGAGAGTATTCACTGGTGTACTTTTGCTAATGCAGGAGTAGAGTATTTATAATTCTAAAAATGAGTAGAAAAATAAGGTAAGAAGTAAAGTGTAGTATAATTATAGAAGTAAAATACAATTAGAATCAATCAATGTAATTACTCCCCTTTAATTGGGGAGTCCTAGTTCAAACGGCTACCATAGTGACAAATAAGGAAAGAGAACTAATTAAAAGACTAATTTCAATCATATAGAGAGTAGTAAAGAATAAGGCATGTGATTAGGACCAGGTACAGAACATATGAATTAAGGAAGGTGAGAATCAATTGGCGACATGCTTGCATATAAAATAAGGCAGAGTATCATTCTGAAAATCAGTAAGAGATCCCCTGGTATCGCAGGGAATCAATTATCATTTAAGGCAGATGTCAACTAGTAAGGAAATACACAAAATTAGTAAAGAGTGTTAAGGCAAGTATCACAGTTAAAGGAAAATACATAAAATCAGTAAAGAGTTCTAAGGCAAGTATCATGGTTAAACGAAAATACGCAAAATTAGAAAAGTACCAGTCACAATCATTCAAGTATTCAAAGTGGCAAAATAATACTGATTTAAATGGAATAAACACACATTAGGCGAAAATCAGAAACCCTAGTATATGACATTAGGGGTCATGTGAGTCAGGGAGGCAATAAGAAACCAAAGACAAACAGCACAGGGTAAAGATCAGTGAAACATAAGTGCATATGCAAGCACACAGGCAAAACAGCAGCCTTCAGGGTTTTAGATCTAAAAATTAAGATCCTAGTACGAATCAACAGAGTAGAAATGATACATGCAAAGGAGATGAAGAGCCATAAACCCTAATGGGAAAACAGAGCACAATCACTAAAATTTCAAGCTATTCGTGATAATCAAGCACATGTACTGACCCAATCGCAAGGAAAAGATTTCAATAAAGGTAAATATGAGGAAAAATCATAAGATAGTGTTAAAAATTGATAAAGAAAACCATTTTAAGAAAGCGTTTCGGAACCCTAGTTAAAAGTGAAGATCTGTTTAGAAAAAAAATAGAAAGTCTTAAAAGGAAACATCATAATAACTCGTAATATGCGTAGATCTACTGTAAATCTAAAAGAACCGGAGGTTTCAAACATTTGGGTTTCAAAGAAAACCTCAGAGAAGATAAGCAAAACCTCAAACGTTACTAGCTCGAGCCTCAAAGGTCACAGACCTCGCTCGAAATCAAACCTCGGAGGCCTGAAGCAAATAGGAACACCATGGGTGTGAGTAGACGGATCCTCGCCCTTCGAGGTCCTTAGGGATAACATTGCTGGCATAAGCGAACCATAAGAGGCAGAGGGAGAGGAATCCATGGTCTCCGGTGGAGAAGGTCGCCGGAAAAGATGAAGGGACTCGTCGGAGAAGGGAAGAGACATAAGTCTCTAGAAGAGACCAGAGATAGAGAGAGAGAGTAGAGAGATGAGAGACGGTCTCGAAGTCTAAGGGGTCACGGGGGGTACTTAGATTTAATTAAGGAAAACAGATCTGGGCCGTTGATCTTATTTGATCAACGGCTCAGATTAAATCGGGGTTGGGCCGGGTTATATTAGGGATTGGGTTGGGGTGAGTTTAATTGGGTATTGGGTCAATTAAATTTGATAGGGGTGTGGCTAAATTGGCTAAAATTGAAATAATAAAGGGTTGTTTGTTAAATAGCCAATTTCCCTCTTTTATTATTTTATAAAATAGTTAAAATGATTTCAAAACAAATTAAAAGTATTGAACTAATTAATAACGTATAAATATTAATCTAAAAATACTAAAAATGACTTTATAACTGTAAAATGTTGTTAATCGTAAAATAGGCTATAATTGCAATTATATGCAATTTAACTTTAAAAATATCAAACAAATGTATAAAAATATACAAAATTACCTTAATTATATCTTGGCGTAAATATTAGAATAAAATAAGTTAATCACAAAAAGGATAACTTTTTGGGAACAATTACTGGTTTTGTGATGCTAAAAATAGACAATAAATTGATTTTAAAATCTTTAAAAATAAGAAGAAAAAAATACCAAAACTCTTGGGCATGCTTATATATGCATGTACATGATATTTTGAGAATATTTTGAGTATATAAAAAATACATGGGGAAATATTGGGTATCAACAGTAGCTACGCATGGACTCTCGTCACCTCGTATGTACGTAACCCCCACAAATAGGAACACATAACCAATTAATTCACATATGGGGACATTTCCCTCTTACAAGGTTAGAAAGGAGACTCTCCTCGCTCTGAAGATCCATAACCGGCATTCCACGCCCTTCCGAAGACTCTCATTGATGCACAATGCTCCAAAACTAGCCAATGATTACGCAAATCCATTAATATATGATAAACCACTCGTATTAATCCAATTTATAATAATTCCTAACCCCGATCGAAAAGTTGACAAAAATGCCCTCGGTCCCACGCACTCGGATTTCCAAAATTTTCGAAGAATAAGTTTACCCATAGCTTCACAAACTCAAATATATAATTTTCTCTAAATTTCATACCCAAAATAGTGGTCAAAATCTAAGAATACTAATTTCCTAGATTTTTCCTCAAACCCCAAGTTTTTCTACAATTTTCCATGTCTAAATCCATATATAAACCTTGTATTTAACTCAAAACTAGCACAAATTGCTTACCTCATGATGAATGATGGAAACCCCTCTTCAAAAGCTCCAATAATCGCCCAAGACAAGAGAAAAATGGATGAAATGAACCCAAACCCCGATTTTAAAACACCCGTCTGCCTCCAGCAATTTCCGCACCTGCGGTCCTATGACCGCTTCTGCGGTTCTGCAAGTGCGGCCACTCCACTGCATCTGCGGTCCTTCCAAGGCCCCCTTATTCCCGCTTCTGCAACTTCTCCACCGTAGGTGCGGTCCCGCATCTGCGGTCCAAAAACTGCAGATGTGGTTATGACAGCAACCAACAACCTCAGCCTTCCAAAAATTCCATTTTTGATCCGTTAACCACCCAAAATCCATCCGAGGCCCCGGGACCTCAACCAATCCCAAAACACGTTATGGACTTGCTTGAGGCCTCAAATCACATCAAACACCACTAAAATCATAAATCGACCTCCAATCCAAACTTAATGAACTTTAGAATTTCAAACTTCTATTTTCGATGTTTAAACCTATCAAATCACGTCTGATTGACTTTAAATTTTGCAGACAAGTCATATTCGACCTTACGAACCTACTCCAACTTCCAGTATTGGATTTCGAACCCGATATCAAAAAGTCCACTTCTGGTCAAACTTCTCAAAAACTTTCAAATTTCTATCTTTAGCTAAATGGCTCCAAAATGACCTACGGGCCTCCGAATTCACTCTCGATCGCGCTCCCAACTCCAGAATCATGATACGGAGCTATTCACAGACTCGGAATTCCAACAGACATCGATAACACTAATATGCACTTCAAGCCAAACTTATGAAATTTTTTCTAAAATGCTAACTTCCACAATATGTGCTAAAACGCTCTCGGGTTATCCAAAACCTGAACCGGGCATACGCCCAAGTCCAAAATCATCATACAAACCTGCTGGAACCTTCAGATCCCGATTCTGAGGTCATTACTCAAAAATCCAATCCTAGCTAATTCTTTCAACTTTAAACTTCTGAAATGAGAATTCTCTTTCCAAATCAACTCTGAACTTCCCGAAATTCAATTCCGACCATGCGTACAATTTATAACACCTGAAATGAAGCTGCTCATAGCCTCAAACTGCTGAACAACGCGCTAGGGCTTAAAACGACCGATCGGGTCGTTACAAACACACCTTTCACCATTCACTTTTCAACCACCACTACAGGTGATACTCCTAAACCTGACTCCCCTTCATCCTCTATTTCTCTTGTCTCTCCCACATACCTCTCTCTACCTCTAAGTGTTGAGAACCCAAAAAACCCCAAACTCGATAGTTTTTCATCTCTATCGCCTGAGATTTTCACGGTACAAAGCAAGGATAGAGAATATAGTATTGTTCCATAGGTAGTAAAGGTCTCAGAGGTTAGTATTGATTAGTCTAGAGTTGTTCCCATTTCTGAGTTTGTGGTACCCATGGAATATCAAGAAAAAGAGGCTCTAAAAAATATTTAAGCCATATCTGCTGAAAGAATAGTGTATGGGGTAATCTCCACTATGTTTGTATTTCAGAGGGAAGAGAATCAGCCGTTAGTGGGAGAAGGAATAGTGGTGCTCCTTGAAAACCCTGTACCATAAGAAACTACTGGGACCCTTCTTGAAAGACCTGAGCCCTCTCCTGAGGAAACAGGTTAAGAATCCTCTTTCCAGGTCAGTTTTGACCCTGCTCCGTCTCCTCACTTTGATTTTGAGCCCTTGGAAATTTTGGCTCCTTCTATGAGGGTTAGTGATGAAGAAGATCATGATAATGTTGCTCTATATGCATTCATTGCCAAGAGGAGGGCATTAACCATTCCTGAGCCTTCTCCTAAGTGACCTACTACTAGGTCGCAAGCAAATGAGGCTTTTGAGTCTGCCCTGTAGAAGAGTAAGAGGAGTAAGAGGAGTAACAAGAAGAAGAAAAAGAGGCTGGTGAAAAATGGAGAGGTTGTGTATGATAAAAACATTCCTGTAGTGGAAGTAGATGAGTAAGCAGTAGAGGAACCAAGTTCCTTGGTTAAAATGTCTCAGAAAAAGAAGCAAGAGGAAGGTATTGCTACGCCAAGTTCAAAATCAGTAAAAAGTGGCAACAAGTTGAAGAAAGTAGTGAGTGAAAAGTCATTATCTGATGAGGATATCTTGGTGAAGTCAAGTGGAAAGGGCAAATCAAGTGTGAAGTCTGGGAACAGAAAGTTGGAAACTGTGAGGGAACCTGATTCTACAAAGAGAGTAAAATGAGAAAGTGTGTCTGCTAAGGAAAGGCTGAGATACCCAAAGGTTCTGTGGCATCGTACTTTTGACCCAAAAATATCTAAAATGGTTGGTATGAGGAAAATAATAGGCATGGTCGAGTTTCAACAGTGGGGATATCTGTTCAAGGTGGACGTGCCCAAAGTCTATGGGGATAAGGTCCAAAGTTTCTATGTAGACCTCTTTCCTATTGAAACTGATTATATATGTGCTCTGGTAAATGGAGTTGATATTATTTTGGATGCTGCTCTACTTGGGGACATACTTAAGGTCCCTGCTAATGGTATGTCCTTTGTCAATAATGTGTGTGGGTCAAATTTTAGGAATGTTATTATGAAGGAAGGCGTTGTCCAGCGGGGAAACAGGTACACAAGAAAGCTTTGCTTCCTATCTATCAGCTATTGCTTTAGTTGGAAAACAAGGTTCTTCTACCCCGTGCTGAGAGAAGGTCCATTACTTCCAAGTCTGATCTATATTTGATGGAAGCACTGGATGGGTTCCGCGCTTTAAACTTTCCATCCATCATGATTGAGCACATGCAAAAGATGGAAACTTTTAAATATGAAAACCATGGTCTTCCTTATGGATTCCTTCTCACGCATGTCTTCAAGTTCTTTGATGTGCCTCTGGGACAACCCAAGATAGGGACCAAGAAGCAGACCTTCTCTAAAACTGCTTTGGAAGAATGTGAATGTATTGAAAAAGGTGGAGAAATAGGAAGCACTTCAACAATCTCTCAGCCTATCAATGCCCAGAATAGTGCTACTGAGGAGATTAGGAAGTTGAAGGCAAGGAATGACATTCTGGAGAGTCAGCAGGCCCAAGGGGCACCAGGGTCAAATGAGGAGATCGCTCGTCTGACAAAAGAAAATGATGAACTTAGGAAACAAGCGGAGAACCTAAAGGAGAAACTGCTCGCAGAGTAAATGTTAGTCAATGCCCAAACTCATTCTCAACACTCTTGTTGCAGTTTATAAGCCTTCTCCTTCTAGTATCCCCTAAGCTAACCCTTTCAGTAACCAGTTTCTGGATTATCTCTTGTGTTTTTGATGACTATGGCAGTTATTTTTGTTTTTCTTTTGTGGTGTGGATGGAATTTCCTTATACTGCTCCTGATGATAACAGTACAAATTTTGCCTTTGCTATAATGGGAAAGGCTTATGTTTTACAAAAACTATCCTCTTTTGTTGTTTAATGCTTATGTTTCTCTGTTTCTCTTTTCTATCATGTTATGTGCAATATGTAGCATGAGTCAGCTAGATTAGACGTCTTTATGCTGATTGCTTGCTTGTATCTTTTCAATTATGCCAAAAGGGGGAAGTATAATTGAAAATAGGGGAAACAAGGATCCGATTAAGGGGGAAGCATAAAGTTAGGGGGGACTTTTGAAGTTCCTGTTACTTCATCTGGTTAATTTTGCTCTAAACATGTGTTATCAATTTCTAAGTTTGTATTGGACCAAGTAAAGGTTAGTTTTGAAGACTGACAAAGGAACTCGGGATGAACTAGGTCCATCATTCAGGTGCACAGTAACAGGCAGATTCGAGCATGTGGGTTGCACGTGAAGGAGATAAGCTTAACTTGGTGTATTTAATATCTTCTGATCGAAAAGGTGGCATAATTTATAAGGATAAGGAGTCCTTAATCAAAGGAAACACAATTCAAGATAGGGAAGGAGTTAGAAGTTGAAATCAATTAGAACTCTTCCACCAAGGAAGAGTTGCATCAGAACTCTAGTTATTTCTTCATCTACTAACTCTATTAATTGCAAGATGTTCTCACATTAAAGTGTTGCAAAAAAATGCAGAAGTTAAACGTGAATTGGGAGCAAAATAGCAAGGCTTTTTGCAAGCAGTTCGTGTGTGATTCAAGTGTGCAAACATGAAGCTACATGAACCAGATTGAAGAACCAACACCATAAAGAGTTTTATGTGTCTTTCTGTATTTTTAGTTTAATTGTAGCAGGTATTTTCATATTGTACATTTCAGCTTTATCTAGAAGCAATTGTAATAGGTATATTGAGTATTCAAGTTAGAGTAAACTTGAAATTGTCGCAACAGTTAGAGGCTGGTTGCTACTACGGGATTAGAGGTAATCATTAGGTTTACAAAGAGTTTTGTAAATGCTGTTTTGGCTCAGTGATTTAGTGAAGTGTTGGGGAAAATCCTACTGAGTAGTAGGTCATGGTTTTTTCACATTTTGTGCCAGGTATTTTTCATGTAAAATCTATGTGTTCTTTATTTTCTGTATTTATTATTCCGAAACAGTAGTAGTTGGAACACAAAGAAGNATCAGAGCAGGTTATCCTTGAAGAGGCTAACACCTTAGGAAAAGATCAACATGAGTGCACCACCTGGGAACTGGGAAGGGCAATCCACTGCTAGGCCTCCACTTTTTAATGGACAGTACTATTCTTAGTGAAGAACAGGATAAGGGATCATATCATAGGAGAAGACTATGAACTCTGGGACATATTCACTGATGCAACTACAAAGAAGAATGCTGAAGGAGTGGATGAGCCAAAGACAAGAGCTTACTGCACTATTGAAGACCGAAAGAAGTGGGAGAAAAATGCCAAGGCCAAGAAATGGCTTGTGTGTGGACTAGGTCCATATGAGTAAAGTAGAATTCATAGTTGTATCACTGCTAAGGAAATCTGGGACACTTTGCAAGTGGCTCATGAAGGAACACCTCAAGTGAAGAGGTCCAGAGGAACACCGCTATATTCTCAGTATGAGAATTTTACCATGAAGGAAGGAGAAACCATCCAAGAGATGTATACAAGGTTCACCACACTGAAAAATGAACTTAAGTCTCTTGGAAGGATTATACTTGAAGAAGACAAAGTTAAGAAAATTTTAACAAGGGTTCTGTCGGTCCGTTGGGAAAGCAAAATTACTGCTATCCAGGAATTAAAGAATATTGCTACTCTCAAGCTGGATGAACTAATTGGAAACCTTACTGCCTATGAACTGAGAAGACAAACCATAAAAATGGATGCACCCAAGAAGGAAAGGAGTATAACTTTCGGAATTGCTGAAGGTTCAGATCTGGAGGATAATGAAATGGCTATGATCACAAGAGATTTTAAAAAGTACCTGATAAGAGGAAAGGGATCTTCAAGAGGTACAACCTTCAACAGACCAAGGGCTCCTAAGAAACAGACCAATGAGGGTTGCTACAAGTGTGGTAAGACTGATCACATGATCAAGAATTGTCCTCAATGGTAAATTGAGTGGAAAAAGGAAAGGGTTAAACGAAGGAACAGGAAGAAGGAACAGGTTCAACCAAAAAGGAACAAAGGATCAACAAAGGCTATGGTTGCTACCTGGTGAGAAACATCAGATGAGGACTCAGAAGATGAAGCTGGAGATGAACAAGCGCTTATGGCAATTGGAGAATCCAATGAGGAATCTGAGGTAAGTATAATTCATCTCAAAGACAAGATTAAATTTTTGTCTAAAGAAAATCTATCTGAGTTACTCTTGGATTTCATTGATGAATCTGAGGATCTAAACAATGAAAACAAACAGTTGTCTAAGGAGTGTATGATTTTGAAAGCTAAGTGCAAAAATCTAGAACTTAGGGCTAGTGAAAGTAAAAGTAAAAATGCTGAGTTAAAGAACTAGGTTCATGAACTTGATACCACAGACCTAGAGCTTAAATCTGAAAATCTAAAATTGAAATTAGGAACTGGTAAAAAGAAATCTGATCACACACAACTCACTTTAGAAGAAAATGTAGGAAAAATGAAAGATGAGTTGTACAAAAGAGATGAGCAGATAAGAGTTCTTAAGGAGGATCTAAACAGGGTTAAGCACGAGCTAGAGAGAACCTGTAAAAGGAATAGGTCCTCTGATGCACTTTTATGGCTACATGAACACCATAGTAGCAATAAGAGAGGACTTGGCTATGGGACCCCAAAAACAAGTACCTCACACTTCCTGAGAACAAAATTTGCACACATTGTGGTAAAATTGGTCACTATAAAAGTGAATGTATTGCAAAAGAAAAGGCTAGTCAAAAGAATAAAGAATTTTTTCAAGGGAAAAATAGGCTGCCAGGTTGGGCTAAAAAGAATTTGATTCACCCTTTTGCCTATAGAACGGGACCCAAACTAGTTTGGGTTCCTAAGACTAACCCCTTATTTCCTTTCACGGGTCCAAGTAAAGGGGAGCAACCAAATATGTTCCATATATTGCTGTTCAAAGCATATGACAGGAAGTAATAACCAGTTCCTTTCACTTGAGGACCTCAAAGGAGGTAATGTCTCCTTTAGAAATGGGAAGAAAGGTGAGATCATTATGGTTGGAAAGGTAGGTAAGACTTATTCTCACTCTATTGAGAATGTCTACTTGATAGATGGCCTAAAGTACAGTCTAATCAGTGTATCACAATTATGTGATAAAGGTAACTTGGTAGCATTCACCACTACCAAATATTTTATGATTAATTTTACCATTGACAAGATTATTTTGCAAGGAAAAAGAGTAAACAATACATGCATTGTAGATTTGTCCACACTTTCAGAAAATGAACTCACTTGCTTAAGTGTATTGGACAATGATCCCCTCCTTTGGCATAAGATACTTGGACATGCAAGTCTGATTCAACTCAACAAATTAGTCTCCAAGGATCTGATGATAGGGCTGCCCAATATCAAGTTCAGGGAAGACAAAGTTTGTGAGGTTTGTGCAAGGGGAAAGCAGGTAAGATCCTCTTTTAAATGCAAGAAAGTGGTAAGAACCACCAGAACGATGGAACTGGTCTATATAGATCTTTGTGTTCCAATAAGAACATTAAGCTGATGTGGTAAAAGATATGTGATGGTGCTTGTTGATGATTACTATAGGTTTACTTGGACGTTATTTTTAACATCTAAAGATGAAGCATTTGATTTTTTTACTTCTTTTGTTAGAAAAACTCATAAACAACTAGGTAATCAATTTGCATCAATTAGGCCTATCATGGAACTGAATTTGAAAATGATAAGTTTGCTGAATTTTTGCATGCTATATCATAAATAGTTGCATGTCTAGACCTCTTGTTAAGAAGATTCCCTATGAGTCACTTAACGGGAGAAAGCTAAATATATCCTATCTTAGGGCATTTATATGCAAGTGCTTTGTGCACAATAATGGCAAAGACTCCCTACGTAAGTATGATCCCAGAAGTAATGAGGGATTATTCTTGGGATATTTTTCGCATAGTAAAGCTTATAAGATATACAGTAAAAGAACTATGTGCATAGAAAAAAAATGTATATGTTATTTAAAAATAACATTCTTTCTGAGAAGCAGGAATAAGATAATGAAGAGATTGACTGATAAGAAATTCAAATGGTGAAATCACAGTCCAGACTGAAGCTACACTAGAAGAAGGAACAGGTGATGGAACAGGTTCTTCCACCCAGGGCAACATGACAGGGGGAACTGACTAGAGAGTAACCGATCCTCAAACCTCGAGGGAACATGTCCATGAACTTATTCCTTAGTAACAAAACCAGGAAGAAACATCTAAAAAAATTGATACTCCTATTGCAACATCCACGAAATTGGATATAGATGAACCTGGTTCATCTGTTGATCAGAAGTTGAATAGGGAAATGATTGGTTCTCTTTTGTATCTTACTGCTAGCGGACCTGACATTATTTTCAGTATAGGTCTTTGTGCTCAATTTTAGACAAATCCAAAGAAGTCCCACTTGACTAGTGTCAAGAGAATATTGAGATACTTGAAAGGCACCACTAACCTTTGACTTTGGTATCCAAAAGGTAATAATTTTAACCTAGTGGGATATGTTGATGCTGATTATGCAGGTTTCCTTGTGGATAGGAAGAGCACCTCAGGTATGGTACACTTCCTTGGTTCATGTCTTGTGTCATAGGCTATCAAAAACCAAAATTCAATGGCTTTATCTACTGCTGAAGCTGAGTATGTTGTTGCTGCTTCATGCTGTGCTCAATTGTTATGGATCAAACAACCATTATTGAACTTTGGAATTGATGTTAGTTGAATCCCTATTTTTTTATGATAACACTAGTGCTATTATTATGACAAATAACCCGATTCATCATAAGAGAACTAAGCATATAGATGTTAGACACCATTTTTTAGGGAGAACTACGAGAAAAGTTTGATCACTGTGGAGTTTTGTGCTACTAACAAGCAAATTGCTGACATCTTCACAAAAGCCTTAAGTAGAGATCACTTTGAGAGGAACAGGTTGGAATTAGGGATGATTAAGATCACCTAAAAGGACCGGTTCAAGGTTAAACAAAAAAAATGAAAGAAAAAAATTTGGTTAGAAAGTCTGTAAATTGTGTATAATTAGAACAAATCTTGCTGAGTCTCATACTTTTCATAGTATACTCTTGTGCCATGTGTTAAAATGACTCATTAATCTCTAATGATATTTTTTCTATTTTGGCAAATTTAGACTCACACAAGAGAATTATTAGTGCAGAACCTGGTTCATCAAGGTAACATGGTATATTTTATGCACACTACATAATTTGAAATAACTATATTTGGATCATGAGCAGAGTCCTACCAAATACCAAACTCCTTTTAGACTTATCCATTACAAGTGAACCAGTCCCATTAAAAAGAGTCCCAACCGAATGGAAGTACCTAGATTCTAGGGATACACTCCAACGTCTCTTCAAAACTGAATTTCAGTTTGATTAAACTTCTAAGAGTCTGAAAAGCTGTAGTTACCCCATAAATTATTCCTCTGTATATTGATCAGCTTTAGTGTATTTCTTACTTCATCTCTCCCAAGCCATCAAAAACTCTTATTTTTCTTTCATCTTCCAAACACAATCTAATTCTCTTCTCTTCCATACCCTAGCCCAGATATGTCGAACACTTCTGAAAAACCTTCATCACCACCACAGGAAACCACTTCCACACCTTCTAGAACACTAATCTCTAAGAAAAGTATAGTAAAGATGATGGCTCGTAAGATTGTCGCTGAAGGAGAGCAGATCAAGAAAATAAACAAGCAACTGAAAGAAGGTAAGGAAGAAGAATCCTAGAAATCTAAAGATTCATTTAAGTATGCTACTAAGGGGGAAGAAAGTAGGTATTCTGAAACTGAACAAGTCTATTCTGATTCTAAAGATTCTCCTGAGACAATTTCTAAAGTTGCTACAAATTTGAAGAATAGATTTGTAGGATGTAAAGTAGGTGTTGAGACTATATAATCTAGAGAAGGTGGTAAAAATGAAAAAGAAAAAAAAAGGAAAGTAAGGGCACTAGGAGTACTGTGAGGGGAAAGGGACAAGAGTGGTTTATTCTTCACCCACTTTTGTTGGTCTAACAAAAAAAATCGGTGCAATAGTTGTATGGGGAGAGGAATTTAGTGAAATAGAAGAGAGTGTGAGAAAAACAGGGGGAAGTGGGTCTGGCAAAGCAGCTGAGGGGTTGGTTCAACTTGAAAAAATATAGATGAACTTGTTCCATCTGAATAGGAAACCCATGCAGACCTACTGATAGGGTTATCAATATCACCAAAACTCATGCCATTCCCTATGGTTTCATTCTCACAAATGTGCTTGAATATTTCAAGGTACCTATGAAGAAGTGGGAGGTTAGTACTTGAAAGGATCATTTTGGGGTTAACACTCTACTTGCTTGTGATTATGAAGTCAATGTCATTCCTAATGAACCTGGTTCATTTCGTTTGCTCATGTTTTCAGTATTTTTATTTCTTCTTATGCTTTGTGGTAGAATCTTATCAATTATCAATGAAATTTACTCTTTTTGCTCTAACTGTTTGCTTATATTTCTTTGATGGTTGAAATTCTTAGTTTGATCTATGATGATTAATCCATGTTTGCATTTGAAGTAGCCCCAGTGGCCATGAGTAAGTTTTAAAATCTGGTTATCTCATATTTTTTATACAATGAGTAAGTTTTAAAATCTGGTTATCTCACATTTTTTATACAACTTTTCGATGATGCCAAAAGGGAAAAAAAGGTTGTGCTTTAAACAAGTGATGTTTACACTTTGAACAGTGATGTTTATAACCTAATGTACCTGGTCCTTGATCATAAGTGATAAAAAGGAAAAATGTTTCTAACATTGTGTTGATGTTGAGCTGAGTTGAAACAGGGCCTAAGCTTATGAAAAGCACAGAGTTTGTCATCATCAAAAAGTGGAAATTTGTTGGCCCAAGTAAATGTTAGTTTTGAAGACTGACAAAGGAACTTAGGATGAATCAGGTCCATCATTCAGGTACACAGAAATGGGCAGATTCGAGCATGTGGGTTGCACGTGAAAGAAATAAGCTTAACTTGGTGTATTTAATATCTCCTGATCAAAAAGGTTGCATAATTGATAAGGATAAGGAGTCCTTAATCAAAGAGAACACAATTCAAGATAGGGAAGGAGTTAAAAGTTAAAATCAACTAGAACTCTTCCACCAAGGAAGAGTTGCATCAGAACTCTAGTTATTTCTTCATCTACTAACTCTATAAATTGCAAGATGTTCTCATATTAAAGTGTTGCACAAAAACGCAGAAGTGAAACGTGAATTGGGAGCAAAATAGAAAGGATTTTTGCAAGCAGTTCGTGTGTGATTCAAGTGTGCAAACCTGAAGCTACATGAACCAGATTGAAGAACCAGCACCATAAAGAGTTTTATGTGTCTTTATTTATTTTTAGTTCAACTGTAGTAGGTGTTTTCATATTGTACCTTTCAGCTTTATCTAGAAGCAATTGTAATAGGTATATTGAGTATTCAAGTTAGAGTTAACTTGAAGTTGTCGCAATAGTTAGAGGCCGGTTGCTACTACGGGATTAGAGGTAATCCTTAGGTTTACAA
The DNA here is from genome assembly GCA_026770625.1 of Nicotiana glauca. Lineage (NCBI taxonomy): Eukaryota > Viridiplantae > Streptophyta > Magnoliopsida > Solanales > Solanaceae > Nicotiana > Nicotiana glauca. The sequence continues at coordinate 32,500 of MU738002.1, read as the reverse complement.
ACAGTTTTGTAAATGCTGTTTTGGATTAGTGATTTAGTGAAGTGTTGGGGAAAATTCTACTGAGTAGTAGTTCGTGATTTTTTTACCTTTTAAGCCGGGTGTTTTTCACATAAAATCTCTGTGTTCTTTATTTTCTATATTTATTATTTCGCAACAGTAGTAGTTGGAACACATAGAAGAACCAAGTCCTTCCAGAAATAGAAGTAGTTTAAGCGAAAAATTGGGTACCATACAAATCACCCCCTCTTGTGTGGTATTGACGTATAAAACATCAGTTTGTCATCATAAAAAGGGGGGAAATTGATGGGTTTACAGTACCTTAGCTTTATTTTTTGATAATCTAACAAATTTACTGTCAAAGAACCAGATAAGAAACATGACCCACTTGGTACACAACTCAAATCAACGGACTCCAGCTAATGTGAGTTGCTATGACTTTAGAAGATAGAGAATCAACACATGGTCCTGATACCCGTGTGTTTCCCTGACATAAGTACGAAGTCAACACTCAATTGTCTACAGTTGGAAAGTGATTGCATGCACTGTACACATAAACAGTGCAACACAGTTCATCGGTCACTTCTCATTTGACCTACCAAGTGATAACATAATTCAAGTGATGTCATCTATGTTGTATTAACAAAATATTACAAGAAAACATCACTTGAACACTTAGAGAAAGCATTCAAGCATCTGACAACAAAGCATTCAATTCTCAAGTGCATCAAGAACAAAGTATAACAATACTACAGACCAGTTTCTACGGCTAGTATCTTGTACGTCCTTAGTTGAGTTGTAACTTTGTAATTGTTCTTCATTGTAATTCCTACTTTGCTTATCTAGAAGTGTTACTTAGGAACCCCTTGTAAATCATAAACCTTCAGTATTTGTGTCGTGACTAGAGTTAGTCATGAGTTGAAGTCTTTGTAATAGGTATATTGCAAAGTGGCTTGTAATATGTGTATTACAAGTTAGGGAGGGATTGAGAGTTTAATTCCTAGATTGCAAAGGTTGTAATCTAAAGTTGCTCATAGTGAAGTTGAAATCCTACCAGTATAAGTCGTGGTTTTTTATCCCCGTGAGCAGAGTTTTTTCCACGTAAAAACTCCATGTTTCATTTACTTACTATTACATTAACATTCTCTGTAAAAACCTATAAAGGACCTGATCTCTGTATAGTTAGGTGGACTCATATATTTTATAAAGATATTTACTAACGCAATTGATTCGGCTTCTGGATCTCTAATGAAGACTAAACGAATTTCAACCATCTCATTACACTCTTTCGTAATTAAGAAATTAATTGCCTTTGTTTGGCCATACATTTTCCTAAATTTAATTTGAAATTTATTTTTAAATCCCATGTTTGACCATAAATTTGACCCACATTTTGGCCAAAACTCAAATCACATATTTGAAATCTCAAATTCAGCTAATAAGCTGAATTTGGGCCAAATTATGACCGTTGTATTTTTCCCAAATTCTCAATATTACCTCAAATTTTTTTATTTTATAAAAAAAACCCACATTTATTAAGGCTCAACTACACCATATCTGCTCACTTACCTTCATTAAACTCACCCAGGGAAATGCATGCTCGTCGTGAGGAGATTGTTCGTATAATGTGGGATGATTATATTACAGAATAGCTAGTTACGATCATTTTTTATGGACCGATGGATCTTGTAATATTATTGCAATTTGACGAATTGTAATAGCTAGTAATTGTGTTAGTTATTAAAAAGGATAATTTTGTACCAAACTTATTTATGTTCAGCAATATGGTTTGTGATAATGATAATGAATGTTATTGATGAAGGTTATGTATATACAAGATAGCAAGTTTATTTGCAGGGTACTGTTGGGTATTTTTTATAGTTTTTAGAACTTGTGGGTATAAGTTAGCCCCCATGTTTTTTCAAATAAAAAGTGAAATATGATCTGAAATAATATGTCCAAATACATTTTCATCTTCAAACTAAACTTCACTCAAATCATAATTTTCAAAATAAATTTGAGATCTATGGTCAAACGCTAGCTTAATCTAGGATGCCATGAACATCACCACATACCAATACGTCATGCACTCTTTCTTTTTATTTATTTATTTATCATTTATGAAAGATCCTTTTTTCCTTTTCATTTTTGTATAGTCGGGCTAGTTCCACAGAATCACGTCAATATTGGCCGGCAATGTAAAGCACGAATAATGCTCTATCTTTCTATAGTTCATCACCGTCCATAAAACAACATTCGTTCTGCTTCATCTTCTTCTTTTTTCCTTCTTTCTTTATCCTATTTTTATAATAATACCTTAAAACACTTTGAGAAGTCGCACTTTTCCTTTCCAATTGAGCGTTGCTGGTTACGCCTTTTCCTTTCCAATTTGCACTTCTTTTTGCATGGAGTCAACACTTGTAGAAAAAAAATGAAAACCTGAAAAACAGATCGTAAACAAATCTACAAGTTCTTTGACAGCTTGGTTAGTTTGATATTAAATTTAAAAGAAAAACTTTCAATAATATTAGGTTAGTTTTGTATTTTCCAAAAAACGAACCAGCTAACTCACATAAATATTTATCTTTATAGAGATATGTTTAAAACTTTACTAGTCTCATGATACGTGTGTTGCGCGTGAATCGCATCGGTATGCATAAACTTTTTAAAAATCACATAAATTTGATTATTAAATATGTATTTGTGCTATAAAAGCAAGTTCATGAAGAAAAAAAATTCACATTAATAATTAACTAACTTAGCAAAGAATCGATCCACACAAAATCATATGAGAAAACGTAATGCACTCATAAGGCTTAAGTGTAACAGTGCAAATAACCAGGAAATAGTGATAAATGATGACAAGGGAAACTTGGGAAAGAAGAGACATCCAAGAGAAATATTAAGACAAATAGTTATAGTCCATTGAATACCTTTTAAGTTAATAGAGGGTTTTAATCATGTCTTAACGGTGAGGAAGGCTTGCAACTCGAAATTAATATTCCAAGTAAGAAGAAAATTGAAGTTATAGTAGTATCATAAACTTTTGGTTAAATATGGTAATTGAATATACGGAAAAGGGCCAAAACTATCCTTATCGTTTGCTAAATGGTTTATAAATACCCTCCGTCCAACTATCCGTTCAAAAAAATACACTCCGTCTATCTATTAGTTCAAAAAACACACGAAGTTAATTCTATTTATAAAAATACCCTCGCAACTAACGGCAAAACTGATGGAGGGTATTTATAAACCATTTAGCAAACGATATGGATGGATCTTTCATTTAATGACGCAGCGATTTTTAATTGGGTCATGTGGCAATTTTTGATTGGAACAAAAAATGGATATTATTTCAACTCATTTACCTTATCCGACTCATTTAAAAAAATGGGTAGTATCTATCACACCCATTCTCACTCATCTAATCTCTCCCTTTCTTCTTCTCCAATTGGGACACTGCACATATACAATAACAAATTAATTAAAGAACAGATAAAACCTAAAATCAAATAACCCGAAATTCAAACCAGATTCTGAAATTTCTCCAATCAAACTCAACATAAGTATTGAAACTCTTAAATGAAAAATCAACATATACATTTGGGTTGTTAAGTAAGAAGACAGTGATTAAAACAAAACAAAAATATTTTTAAAAAAAATTGAGCCCAAATGCTAAAATTGTCCAAATATATCAATCAAATCTAGGAGAAATATTGAAACTTCGAAAAGGAGAAGTAATGGAAATCTTTGGATTGTTCATAAGAGGACAACAGAGCCACAAAATAACAGAGAAAAAATAACTACATATAACTAATACAAGCACACAAGAAAATTGAAACCAAGGTGCTAAAAATCTTGAAATTATCACATTCTAGGATAAAGATTGAATCTATTAAAGGTAAAAAAAATTAAAAATCGCCACGGCACTAGATGAAAGACTCATCCCTATCGTTTGCTAAATGGTTTACAAATACCCTCCATCCATCTATCCGTTCAAAACTACACACTCCATCAGTTCTGCCATTAGTCGCGAGGGTATTTTTGTTAATAAAATCAACTTCGTGTATTTTTTTGAACGGATAGGTGGACGGAGGGATTTATAAACCATTTAGCAAACGATAGGGATAGTTTTGCCCTTTTTCGTTGAATATAATAGTAAAGTCAAGTTAAGCTTTCTATGTAAACAAAAAAAAAATGAAGTAAGCTTTCATGTGACAGTCTAATAGCCATGAATTTAAAATTTAAACTACAAAAAAAAAAAGTAATCTAAATTGCTAAAAAAATGAGGATTTCAAGGTTTACACAGAAATCTAACTATGTAAGCCGACAAATAATTACAGCATGAATTCTAAGCCTTCTGTGCGGCAATGGATTGAGCAACATAACAATTTGAGTACCTTTATTTTATTGGAGAAAAGTGTTTAATGTGGAAAGTGGAAATCAAAACTATAATCAATTTCAACAAGTACTCTATTTCCCTAAATTCATTCTAATTTAAAATCCTAATGGTTTTTAACTTTCGTAATCACCATTCGTAATTGTAGTGAAGTTGAATTCATGTCTAGATATTTGGAAAATCTTAAATAATAAAATAGAAGGAAATTAAGAATCTTTTAAAATCTTAATGATTCGCATACATATTTTTTAAATAAGAAAATATTTAATAGTTAAAATTTTAGTTAATTTCAAAGTCCTAAATATTAAGAAAATAATTAAAATGACTATTTTGTCTGGTGTGAATTCAATTTTCGAGGATAAAAAAGGCGAACGACATTTTGCTAAGGGTCTTCGTACTTTTAATATAGTATAGATATAGATATAGATAAATTTTAAGCCACAAAAAAGTTGTAAAACATATTCATTGTACTTGTTTAAGTTCTTAAAACTACCACCAAAGGATGTAGTGCAGTGGATGAGACTGCTCTTCCCTTAACCAGAGGTCTCGGGTTCGAGTCCTGGGTATGGAAAAATCCTTGGTAGGGAGCGCTTCCCCCCGAAAGGGGCCCTATGCGGCGCGAATTCGGATATAATCGGGCTCCAATGCGGATACCGGGTAGATAAAAAAAAAGTTCTTAGCTATATTGAAGTTATTCTAGTGATATCTGTTGTTTCAATCATTTAGCTCTGTTAAGTATGAAAGTATGGACTATATAAGTATGAGATTATAAGGTTGTTGTTTGACTTATGAAATTGAATAATTATTCTGTCTCATGGGTGAAATTTATCAATACAGATTTTTCCATTGATTATAGATTCATCAATCCATTCGATTATCGCTAAATATATATTGACATTCGAGATGTTTTATTTTTAGCTTTAGTAAACTAAATGAATTGAATTTATATTTCACATTGTTATAAAACCAATCAAAAATTGAGCCCAATCCCATTGAATTTATTTGATTTGATTTGTTTGGTATATTTTGACATAGTGATAGCTAATTTCATTTTCCCCAATGAACTATGACAACAGTAAAAGACACGTTTTTTAGCTACCCCAACATCAAGTCAATAAAACAATCACAACTCATGTAAGTACTAGTAGTAATTCATTTTTTTATTCTTAATTATATTTTGTATTTTCTTGATTATATATTAGTGAAACTTATTTGTTTTTAATTTGATATACACACTAATAGGAGCAACCGCTTTTTGATTGGTTGGATGTCTATGATCATGTGTAACAGTAACATTAGTATTGAATAACCAATGACTAATTCCATCATTTGACATTTTGACTTAGTATTGAAATAACAAGTCATGTGTCATGCCATATTCTTTTAAAGGAAAAAAAATATGAAATTTTCACAAACCACTATTGTTTAGTGGTTATTAATTAGTTGTAGCTACCATTTACGGTATTACTTTATATAGCTATGTTTTCAAGTTTTTAGAGTGTATTCGATGTATTTAAGCTACTGTATTCATGAATACAGTAACATTTTTCGGCGTGAAATATGGAATTACAGATAGACAGATTATTGTATTCGACTATATTCACGGCGTGAAACAGAGGATTACAGCTCGACAGATATGTATTTGTGAATACAGTAACGTAAATAGCATAAATCGTGGTCTATTCAGTTGTTTTTAAACGGAAAGTGGATCAATTAATACAATATACTTCTAATATAACTCAATAAATACAATTATAAATCTGATTACATAAAATACATAAATTATATTAATAAAAAAACATATGAGTACATTAATGAAATATAGCGAGACAGTGAGTACAATGAAATACATAGAATACAACGAGATACATTGAAATACAACGAAAAAAGGTAACAGACTCTTCAAGTTGCGTAGTCCCAAACTCAGTCGTCTTTGTTCAAGAATATCCTAGTGTCATCTCATCGACAACAGATTTCGAACTTCCATTGTCGATCCCAATTTACCCTATGTCAGATTTCGACATGGATACGAAATATAATAAGACATTGATTTCTATAAAGACTCTTCAACCACTAAATCGTCATCTTGATCTTGACTCTTGACATAGAAAATCGCGGCTTCATCTAAATCTTGACAGAAAGAAAAATTGGAGAAAAGAATAAAACGAAAGAAAGAAAGAAAAAGACAAAATGGAATATCTCAAAGAAGGGAGGAATGGGACGTTTGGGCGGTGTAGCTATATGAGATTGGGGAAAACGAGACATAGCAATGAACTTTTTGGTGCGTATTTACAGTATAATTTTAATTACAGAAGGAAATCCCATGATTAGCTAAACAACCGCCCTTGATTTGATCTATTCCGAGATTTCCGCCATTATCTTCGACTAGTAACGGATATCTCGTCTTTCCGTTATTATGCTATCTTTTTGGTTTTTTTCGATGTCTATTTCGTTCCATCTCGATCATTACCGGTCTCGATCTTGACAGGTACCTCAAACCGCGAACTCGGTATCTTATCCTCGTATCTCGGTCTGTCAAGATGTGGGGCTGATCCTCGATCTATCCCCTAGTCTTGTTTAATTAGTAAAATTAGGTGGGCCCGGTTTTAATCGTATAGAGATAGTCCTCTTTTTTTGGAATGTAATATCAAGAAACGAATTGAGTTTTCGAACCGGGCGTGGTTTACCATGACGTAAGCATTGTGATGCAAATGGTTGAGGTGATCGAAACATCCCATTGGTTCAATTTCCCAAGCATTTAAGGCGCGTTAGTTGCTGGTCGGCCACTAGCAACTTTGAAACATCGCCGTAAAACCCAAAAATAGGCCTCTCTCCCACTTTTTCAAACTTTACTTTTAATCTCCTTTGCTCTAATCTTCAAAGATCTTTGCATTTTCAAAGTTCTTCTTCTACACATCTTCAAGTTTCATCACTAGCTTCTTCTTAAAATGCGAGATATCCTAATCCATATTCTTCCTCATTCAAAAATGGCTAAGACCTCTCAGACTGTCCCTTACAAAGAAACTGCCTCTTCATCAAAGTTCGCCGCCGCCGCTGCCGCGATGGAACATCTCCTTGTGGACTTCGTTCTGACGAAGTGTGCCACAGTTACTGATTTCAAGGTGGATAACACACCCTCGATATCAGGCCAATGTGAACCCATATCAAGGTACATTTGTACGATCACCGAGCATCTCCTCAAGAAGATTAAAGAGGAGTGCAACTGGGTAGGCAAGGATGTAGTAGTGCCTAGCCCCGAAGAATCCATCACTACTTACAAGGATGGGTATCTGAGTGTCTACACCTACCCTGTAACGACCCGACTAGTCGTTTTGAGCTCTAGTGCATTGTTCAATAGTTTGAGGCCATGAGAAGCTTCACTTCAAGTATTATGACTTGTACGCATGGTCGGAATTGAATTCCGGGGAATTCGAAGTTGATTTGGAAAGAGAATTCTCATTTCGGAAGCTTTAAGTTGAAAGAATTGACTAAGATTGGATTTTTGAGTAAACGACCTTGGAATTGGGATAAGGTTCCAACATATTCGTATGATGATTTCGGACTTGGGCATATATCCGAACTGGGTTTTGGAAGACCCGAGAATGTTTCGGCACCTATTGTGGAAGTTAGCATTTTTGGAAGAATTTCACAAGTTTGGGTTGAAGTGCAATTCAGTGTTATCAATATCCGTTTGGGATTCTGAGCCTGGAATAGCTCTGTATGGGTGATTCTGGTGTTGGGAGCGTGATCAGGAGTGAATTCGAAGGTCCGTGGGTCATTTTGGAGTCATTTGGCTAAAGATAGAAATTTGAAGGTTTTTAGAAAAGTTTGACCGGAAGTGGACTTTTTGATATCGGGGTCGGAATCCAATTCCGGAAGTTGGAGTAGGACCTTAATGTCAAATGTGATGTGTGTGCAAAATTTGAGGTCAATCGGACGTGATTTAATAGGTTTCGTTATCGAATGTAGAAGTTTGAAATTCTAAAGTTCATTAATCTTGGATTGGAGGTCGATTCATGATTTTAGCATTGTTTGATATGATTTGAGGCCTCGAGCAAGTCCGTAATATATTTTGGCACTGGTTGGTATGATTGATGGGGGTCTCGGGGTCCTCGGGTGGATTCTAGATGGTTAATGGATCAAATTTGGAATTTGAAGAAGGATTGAAACAACTGCTATTTGGTGTAAACGCACCTGTGAGGTTTTGGCCGTAGGTTTGGAGCCACAGAAGCGGCTAGGAGGGACACAGATGCAGTACTGGCCATAAGTGAAGAGACCACAAATGCAGTCATGTAGCCGCAGAAATGGGACCGCACCTGTGGTGGTTAAGGCGCAGAAGCGAAAAAGGATGCCTGGTGAGAAATCGCAGAAGTGGGTAGCAGCTCGCACCTGCGGAATCGCAGAAGCGGTCAAGCGACCGCATGTGCGGAAATGCTGGAGGCAGTGCATTCTTTTAAAATCGGTAGTTGGTCATTTTTTCCCCATTTTCACTCGGTGTGGACGATTTTGGAGAGCTTCAAGTGGGGGTTTTTCATCATCTACGACAAGGTAAGCTAACCCCACCTATCTTGAGTTAAATGTATTGATTGTGTATGGAGTTTAGCATGTAAATTGATAGAAACTTGGGGTTTGACAGAAAACCTAGAAAATTCATATTCTTGGATTTTGACCACGATTTTGGGTGTGGAATTAAGATAAAATCATGTATTTGAGTTCGTGAGTTTATGGGTAAACTTTATCTTTAAGAAATTTTGGAATCCGGGCATGTGGGCCCAAGGGCAATTTTTTAAACTTTTCGATCGAGGTTTGAAATTGTTATAAATTGGATTATAATGAGTAATTGAACATATATTAAGGTATTTGCATAATTATTGGCTAGTTTTGGAGCATTTAACATCGATTCGAGTCTTCGGAAAGGCGTGGAATGCCGGTTATGGATTTTCGGAGCAAGGTGAATTTTCTTTCTAACCTTGTAAGAGGGAATTGTCCTCATAGGTGAATTAATTGGTTATGTGCTCCTATGTGTGGGGGCTAAGTACGCTAAAGGTGACGATAGTTCGTGCGTAGATACTATTATGCTTAAGTTCGGGTAGTTTAGGGCCTAAAAGCATGCTTACTAGCAATACTTGCAGCCTTGTTGACAAACTTAAAAATGCTTAAAATATATCAAACGGGTAAATAAATTTCTAAAAGGCTAGATATCATTTCTTGACTATTAAAGGAGAAACTTTCCTTTTCCTAAATATTTGATCCTTGATGAATTATTGATTTAACTGTTTGAATGTGTTTATCTATTGTGGAACGGGCCGAACGCCTCGATAAAATAAATAGATACATCTATGGTTCGCTCCATTCAACCCTCTGGCAGTACACAGTTTAAATATTGTTGGATCGGGCCGTACGACCTCGACATGAATTGTGCATGCTTTTATTGCTTGCCTTGAGATTTATAGATGTTGATAATTGTTCTCCCTGTCTTGAGATAAATGCTTAAATGATGAAAATGAATTTGAAAAATTTCCTATTAATAAAAGAACTGGTATTTGCCTCATGCTATTGAGTTAAAATCATTTTATGAATATCCTTGATTCACTACATAATTGTTATATTATTATTGGACCACTAGCAAGTATCAAAATCGACCTCTCGTCTCTACTTCTTCGAGATTAGATGGGATACTTGCTGAGTACACGTTATTTTCGTACTCATCCTACACTTGCTGTACATTTTTGTTGCATAGGCACGGGTATTCCTACTAGCCTACTGGGCATAGCAGCATGGATGATACGGGAACTAGGTGAGCTGCATTTCTCGAGGTGACCCACAGCTATTATAGTCTCTTTCAGTGTATTGTATTTACTTTCTGTCCAATTTGTATTCCAGACAGTTATTGTACTTTATTCTATTCCTTAGTAATTTCTCATGCACTTGTGACGCCGAATTCTGGGATGTCTATAGAAGTAGTTAGTATTTTGAAATTGTTAAAGACGTCATTATTTATTCAGTAGAATTTATTTTTTATTGTTTAAATGTATAAAAGAAGTGAATTCAGAAATACCTAAAACGAGAAATTACTAGTTATTTAGTGTTGACTTGCCTGAGAATGGTGTCTGGCGCCATCATGACCCATAGTGGATTGTGGGTCGTGACATACCCTTTCACAATAAGTCCCCAAGACCCTATCATCGTTGCCTTTTGCTAGGTACGATGTCACTTTGGGCCAAATCGACCTGTCATTTTGAAGGATCATGATCCTCCTCCGATTCTTCGTAAGCAAGATTGAGGGACATCCTTTTAACCTCGATCACCTCATGCGCCTTTACGGCCCACAACTTTATCGTGGAGGCATGATCAAACATTATCTCTGGGCCACCAAAATCCCCATTCTCGAGCATATATGAGACTTGAGACTGAGGTTGGATGGGAAGGTTTGTCCGAATAAAGATTTTGGATCTAATCCATTCTGAAGATATGTCGTTCCCTCAAAATTGGAACATGAAATGTAAGTACTACTTAGCATTTTGAATATTTATTTTTGCAATTCATTTTTCTCGTCTTTCCCTCATCTAATTTTTTTTCTTTTCTATTGCAGCTAAGGCCATTGTGCCGGAAGTGATCCCCAACCTAAGACAATGGGTCGAGGGATTGGTGCACAAGAAACTTATTCCGAGGGAGTTTGGATGGAGTTGTCAAGGGGCCGATGGAAGGCCTGTAACCATGGTAAGTTTCTTTCCTTGGAAATGTTTTCAGTCGGGATTTATTATTGTACTTACTCGTCTTTTCATTTTGTAGGCCTTGGGAAGGATGTGCCAATGAGGCCCCCCTTTGCTGAAGAAGAGGTACTCCTTTCCCCGCCTTCCCCAAAGCAGGGCAAAGAGAAGAAAAGAAAGGAGGCTTCGTGTTCTCCAAGCCCGAAAAAGAAAAAGCCGTCCAGAAGGCCCCGTAAGCCTAAGGGGGATGTTATCCACATAACTCTGGAATCTGCTCACCAAATATTGGATGAGACCGAGGATGGGGACAAAGAAGAAGGAGACTATGGGTTGGTGCCTCGTGTGTGAGCTGGCACTGAGGTTCAAAGAACCATTGGACAGGCAGAAGCCGTAACTGCTTCACCCCAATCTGATGAGCCTGAGCCGAAAAGAGTTGAAGATGCCTCATCTCGAGGTGGGAGGCCACCGAAGAGGTGGTCGAGGCTGGTGTAGAAACCGAGCTCGAGGCTCCCCTAAATGAAGATGATGCCTAAAAGACCCACTTAGGGCAATAGTGATCGGGGACTCCCCCTCATTCCCTCCAGTTCCGGATTCGATGATACGAGATGATCAGGTTGTAAAGACGTCATGGAGAGGGCGCCGATGGAGGAGAAGAGTTTTTCTGTGGCTATTTCATTGATGTAGAAGATATCACCGGTTTGGATGATTTGGACATACCTAGGAAGAGCTCGAATGAGGCTTCCTCGAGCTATACATTATCCAAGCAATTCCCGACCCTAAGCATTGACCCCGATCGTAAACGGCCCTTATCATCTCGATCCTGAAGATACTCACTTATTCTCTGCCCCCGTAGAGGTGGCGAGCTATCTTCAATGCTTGGTCATCGAAGAGGATCAAGCAAAAATGGACGCAGTGGACGTTGCTTGTTTGTTCAACAAGGCCCACCATGCTCTGAATCAAGTAAGTTCAAGGGACGCTATCATTTTATGACATTGAATTGTATATTCTCTAACATTTTGTTCCTTTCTCTTAGGCTTCGTTGTTGTATCATGAAGCCTTTCTCCGAATCCGAGAGGAACACAAGGTCGAAGTCCAAGGTCTCACTGAGAAATGCAATACTTACAAGCTTCTTAGTGAGAAGCTTCAGGTAGACCTGGTGGAGAATGCGCATGAAGAAATGGCCAAGCAGGTATTCCGAGTTCTTCATGATAGTGAGGACAAGTCGGAGATAACAAGTAATGATCCCATTATGTAGGTTCGACAAAGGCTCGAACAGATCAAGGTCCTTCAAGAGCAAAAAGATAAAGTGTGAGTCGAGGCCGAATAGTTCAATGGATGTATGGATATTTTGGCTGTACAAAAGGAGACCGTTCAAGAAGTGCTAGATTTTTCCAAGTCATGGCTTTGATATGTACGGGACAATGCCTCAGTCCAGGCGAAGAAGTTCGAGGAGCTCGAGTCCAATTTGGAGAACTTGGCCAAGGAGCTCAAGGTTGCCAGATCTGAAGTGACCGCAACCAATACTAAGACCCAAACTACAGCGGATCAATACAAAGTCGATGCCAAAGCCACCGATCAGGCCAAGGGCATGGTAGATCATTCGAAATAGCAGGCTTGAAGGGAGTCTCTCGAAGGGGTTCTTGATCAAAGTTTCGACATACCTGCTGAACTAGAGATTGCCAAGGCCGAGGAAACAAAGGCTCAGAAGTTAGCATTTCCCGATTAGGATTCTGAGGATGTGAGCGTATATGGTAGAGAAGACTCTAAGGGCAAAGAAGCTACCCCCGAAGAAGACTGGGCCTTTAGGATTAGTAGTGTTTCTTTTAAGGTCGTTTTGGCCTTTGTAAGGAGTTTAGATCGGGCCATGCGGCCTTTGTAAATGATTTTTGATACACAAAGGATATTATTTCCCTTGTAATTTTTGTTTTATTTATGCCTTATAAAATTACATCCATAGGTTCGAAGCTTAGGCAATTTGGACCGAAACCGAATTAATGTCAAGTGATTGCTCGCTCGAACTCGAAGTAGGGTAACCCTTAGGTTTTTTAACTAAGTGGGGATGATCCCTAGAGCTTAAAAATGAAAGATGTGCCTTAGGCTTTCGTATTAGGCCGATGTGGCCTTGGTGAAAAGATTGGATTTTTTCCCTTCTCGACTTAAAAAGTTCATTGTTGATTATACAAAATTTGTTATGCCTTAGCATGAAATAGGGAATTGTTTGAGAGTCCGAACAAGTTTGTATTAATTCGGGTACTCGAGGCTTGATACTATCGAATCCCTTTGTCATTTTGCCAAGGGTATCCTTTTAACCGGTTTATAAGATATTTGAAAGCCTGTTTTATTATAAAATTCGGACGTCTCCGAACCGTGTTAATTCGATTGTAGACTTTTTATTTGGGACTTTCCCTTTGGGATTATTTTCCCATTTCACTTCTAGCTTGCCCGGAGTATCAGTCACCGAGTGGGGTAAAAATCGAGTGTCACCGTTTAAGGTCTTATCATCTCGAAGTTTTTATAATTCGATATCATTTGTTTTTCGGACGGCAATCCTCGAGCATGGGTCCATTATTATCACAGCCCAAATCGGTGGGCCGCGAAGGGCACCCGGTACCTTACTCAATTGAGTACCTATGTAACGTATATTTCGTATCATACTACATAGGTAAATGAGCTAGAGAGGCTGTCGTGAGATAAATAGAACAAAATATGAAAAAATACTTGACATTGGACGACCCAACATGTAATCCAAACTTATGCATATGACGTACGGGCCTATAAGGCCAACATGATGTTTCATATACTCAAAATATACGCCAACAAAGCATACAAGCATTCATATACATGACATTTGTCTACAAGCCTCTAAGAGTACACCTTAACATAAAGGTCGAGACAGGGCCTCGCCATACCAAACAATACGCGTCTACATCATACTGACCAAAAAAGAAACTTCGGAGCAAATGGAGCGCACCAACATCTTTTGTCGAGCTGATAGCCTACTTGGAGGACTCTCGACCTGTATATCGGGACCTGCGGGCATGAAACACAGTGTCCCTAGGAAAAATGGACGTCGGTACAAATAATGTACCGAGTATGTAAGATACATAAATAAGTACATAATAGACGTGGAAGAAATATAGAGTAGGTGACTCAACCTGTAAGTCAGGATAACTCTATAAATTATGAAACAATTATAGTGTCATGCATATGCGTATGAATGTCATGTCGTGCATAGGTACATGTTTCATAATATCATTAGGCCTCTGAGGGCATCCCATCATATCATCCCGGCCACTGTGGGCAAAATCATCAACATATACTAGTTGATCAGGTGGTGGTGCATATATAACGCCATAACTTTTCCCATATCCCATATACATATATATACACGTATATATAACGTCACCTGGTCATGGGTTAATGTGCTTGTATAAATGCATAAAATGCATATGAAATACATTAATAAAATCTCTCGGCACGTCATAAGACCATTATGCCTCTGCTTAATATCATGAAATAAACTTCACCAACTTACGTATTTTAGAGACCTATGAGCAGATGATAGAATAATACAACATATGTGGGATCAAGAACATAAGCATCTCTAGTATTTCTATGAATAGAGTCATTTATGGAAGTTGTGCATTTGCTCGTTTCGTTTGTATCATATAGATCATGTCAAAAAGAAAGAAGGGATAGCCTTAACATACCTGAGTTGATTTTTCTTGATAATCTCTCTAACACATACTTATTGCGACAAAATATGTGACAGCAAGATCGGAGTAGGAAAAATGATACGTATGAAATGTTCAAATCAAATAACGTTGCTATGCAAAATAATCTTGGCAAAAACTCTTTCTTCAATAACATTGATGAAACTCTTAAGAGATTTGAAAGTTATTTGAATTTTAAATTTACTATATTTTTGGCAGAAACTTTCTTAAGAGTTTAGAAAGTTATTTGGATCGCAAAGTTGTTATGTTCTTGGCAGAAACTTTTTTAAGAGTTTAAAAGGTTATTTGAATTGGAAATATTATCCTTAACTCTTAGGTAGGCCCCACCTTTCGGTGTCACACTTATTTTTTAAAGTGTGACATCTTTCAAACCTTATTATTGGTTATTGAATGGGGATGGGATGCTTGCCACATCGGGGGGCTTATATCTTATCCAATTCTTTAGTTAATTACCCAATAATTTCTTAATTAACTAGGCAATCTCCATTATCCAATAATTAATCAATTACCCACATAATTAAGAATTATCTCAAATTACTTAAAATATTATTCACTTTTAATATACTTTATACCTCATACTATCATGGTTATGTGGTACCTTGTATGGTACTAGTCCATAAATACTAGGTATTTTAGCTCGGATCGTATTTTATCCCAAAAAGTCAAATTCTGACGAAATTCATTTTCTTCGATTTGCTTACCCTCTCAACTTCACGAATTTACTCATCACTTGTTTAAAATATCATAATACTTATAATCCAAAAATAATCTCATTCTCAAACTTATGTTGATTAACTTGCGATAAAATTTTAACGTACAATAATGCGGGATGTAACATCTCATTTTCGATATTTCATCATTATTTATGGCGTACATTCACTTATAAAAATATGGGGTGTAATATCATTTCCCCTTTCGGAACATTCGTCCTTGAATGTTGACTGACGTGCTTATCATGTTCATAACTTATGTCTTCTGAATGCTTTAGTACTCTTCTTGCCATCTCAGTAATTGTTCTGTGAATAAATCCAAAGGCATGGCATTTCCCTCTTTAGGCCTCTTTCTTACACCATGAGTCGTGGTCGAAATCCTTCTAGTCTCATAGTTGTTGCTACCTTTTATCATATAGCCTATACGCTCTAACTTTGTAAGTGCACCTATGCGACTCTTCTCTCCTTTTTCCTCCAGCTTTTAGCCAATCTATAGGTTTGCTATGTTACTCTCATTGTTTCTCATAATAGATGTATAAATCCAAGTCCTACAATGTTTCCTTATTACTGTTCATCTAAAGGATGAAATACTTATCTCTTCTTATATGTTGGAACTTTATCCATCTACTGTTGATTTACCTCAATATTGATCTACAATCTACTGTTGATAACTTGAAACCTCTTATGTAATCACTAGGGCTTGCATTGCATCGTGGAACATTTGAAGTAATTTTCCTGATCCACCTAGAGCGATACTATACTTCTATAACCGTATTTCATATCATTCTAATATGATTTACCTTATGCGGGTATTTTGACCCCGTACAATTCGTGAAATCCTCTTCAAGTCATTACTAAATAGAAGGCCGAAACGTCATTCTTTATCCATCACAATTACACCCTCATTCTACTATCAGGGTAGCATTCCATTTCTTAGACTCCTTTGAGTTCATTCAGGCTATACTAAGCTTTGTATAACTTAGAGAAACCATCAATTGTTCTTGTTTTCATATGCTTAATCGTGAGGACTTATCCATTCTCGTCACCTTCTCATTCCCCCTTTCTTATCCTTATTCTTGACTTCCTAAAACATTGTCGCTTTACCATACTTTAGTTTTCCACTTACACATATCCATTTATACTAATCACCACTCCTTTCAATTTGCTTGTACCATAAATTTCCTTATATTATTTCTGGAACATCGAGCGAGACATCGCATTGTCTCAAACTCTTCTTTACTCTTTTAGTTTAGACCTCTTGATGCCTAGAACCCATAGGCTAGAAAATATGCCACTAACAATGCCGCTATCATTCTTGGATACTAAATCCCAGTACTTCTAGCCTTTTCTTCGAAGTATGGACAATTCACAACCTTATGCATTTGAGTATCTCGTACATTGTTCACCTTTACCTTACTTGCCTTAAAAATCTTACATCACATCTTCTATCTCTTTCATGACCACCCTTTCACATAGGTATGATTCACATCCACGACTTGAAGCTCTATTATAATACTCGCACCTCCTTACACAATCTTGTGAGAGCTTCATATTGAATTTTTATGAGGTTGGTACCCTTCTAACTGGATTTATCATAGGGCCATTATAGAATATAGTTGTTGTACTTTCTTGTACCTCTAATATTAAGAGTGATTCTACAATGTTCTTAATACAATTTCTATAATTGTCTGGGCCAATAATCAAACTTGTGATTTACTTGGTTGATGTAACTCTTAGTTTCCTCTTCCTTCTGATCAGCCTTTATGTAGGCTTAAGCTATTTTCTGGTCTACGACTCATGGAATTTAGTTATTACTTTAGCCTTTCATAGATGCTATGGAAAACCATGATACAATCTTGTAATAACTCAAACCTTTGTCTATGACTTGGACCCAGTTCCTTCTTTTAACGCATACCGAAGTCTTTTACGGCTGATAATTAATCGAATAATTCCTTTTGCTCCATTTCAAATTTCTTCAAATGTAAGCAATTGCATTTTTGGGTCTTTTTGCCCCTTGTTGCGTGCATACTTAGCTTATCTGAGTTCTCGCGTGTGCCGAAATTTTTGTGCAACTCATATGGTCTCGAATATTACTTTGGTTTTACTTCTCGCTCATTAGCCATGGTAGGTTCCACTTTCTTTTGGAGTGCATACAATTTTGTAGTGAGACTGTTGTTACACAACCATTTCTTTCTTAGTTACTAAGCTTAAATTGAAGCCTTCTTCCTTACTTCCTTAACTAGTCTTTCATTGTAGTATTTAGCGAGGATCATCTGACTCTTGTAAAGCTGTGAGCTTATTACATTATATACTCGACGGACCTTTTGATGTCCTTCCTTGCCTATAATTATCCGTAGTTGCTTACTTCCACCTCTTTGTGCTTGTAGGGTTGCTTCTGAACTTGATATTTTGACTGACTTCCTAGTGGCAGTCTCTTTTATCTCCATAAAACTCATATGGTACCTTTAGCTGCCCCAACTCCTATCTAAATATTTCTCAATTATCACGATATCATAACTGCGAGGCTGAACCCACTATATTGGGTTTTACTATGTTTATCTTATACGATCTGTTGACTTGTCAGTAACCTCCTATTTAGCCCTAACTAGGCTCTTCTTGATCAGTTACTAACTACTCGTTGGTCCATTCTCATTTCAATATTCTGTGTAATATTTCTTGGGTTATTTTCTTTGTCTTAACTTTCGTCGTGCACTGGCTCCTTATTTATTAATAACAGCTTGGGCAGGAACCCTTACTTCCTTTTCTTGACATCGTGCTTGCATAATATTCTGGATTGTAGCATATCTATAGGATTTAGATAAGTTCCATATCATTCCTTTTTTATTTTTTATCATATTTTTTCTTTACCATTCTGTAATCATTAGAACCACATAATTCCAACTTAATGTCACATCACTCCATTAGGGGAGTACTAAGAGCTGAAGCCACGGGGGTGTGCCTATAGATATTTTACCTCTTAATCCTTGGAATTATTGCACAACATCAATGACTCGTACTCGCCTTGTGGTAATCATTTTGTACCAAGGATAACAAATTCCCGTACTTGTGATGGTGACACTTAGTGTAACTGGCACATACAATCCCTTAAGCTTAACTTTTGCTCATATTGCTTGCTTTAGGGAAGCGTCTTCCTCAATGACCATCCTCTAAATTTTTCATGAATCATCTTCTGTTGTCAATTCTATTATCGTTGGAATGCAAACCTTAAATTCTCATGATGGTGACTACTATCAAGTCACTTAGTCCTTAATTCATGTTTTATTTTTCTTGTTCACCAGCCCATACTGATTTTTATTATTCTAGGGTCTAACTTTTACTTCCGGTAGATGTGTTGGAGTCACGAACTTATTTTTCGAAATGAGGTTATGACTTTATGGCCTATACTTTTTTGTTGTATCAAGGCCTGTCACCGCTTGTTTTTTCCTTCACTTGACTATAGACTCTTTAATACTATAATTTTTTTGATCTACCGTTGTCATCCATGTACCATATTTTACTCATATTGCTTTATTAACTCTCTTCTTATTTTTCTTCTAACATTTTTATCTATCATTTTATTCTAAAAACTCGAACAAAATATTCTTTTGCTTTTAGCCCCTCTTGCTCCATCCATTGGCTCCTCGAATTGCCTAACATTCTCTTTGTACCGGAGATAGGAGCCATACTAAGGTAATATTTATTCCTTCCATACTTCCAGTGCTTATCTTTGTAGTCATATCTAGCTGTACTAGTTTAGGGTGCACCATCGAGATGTCTTATAAGGAGATCCATTACCACGTTTGCACTATCCTTCGAAAATGTCAATTAACTCTACCAATCCATTTACTATTTTGGGTTACTCTATCCCTGGCCGGATCCTGATAGCTCATCTTTCTCTTAAACTATGTCTGTTAGATTCCATAGGGCATAACTGAGATCGGTGTGGCCAATTGTACATACATCCGTTACTGTTGAAGGTAACTCAAAATGCTTATATCTCCCTTTCTGAATGGTAAATAATGATAATCTCTAATAAGTGGGTACCTCATACCCTTCTTCATCTTGATTCTTTTACTTCTTAAAACTTGTATTTATCTTTTGAATCTCTCGTTGCCTTTCACCATAAAGGTGGATAAATATTCTTGCCTTAAGGTTCCTTATCAAAAGGCTTACACATCTTAGTATACACATGATCTTCTGAATACCTCATATTTATCCATCATAAGCATGATGGAAAAATTAAGTTCCTCTGAGTCAACTCTTCCACAGTTATATCTCTTACAAACCGTCTTTCTGGATGTAGGCATCGTTGTATTAAGAATAAGATAGATTCTAGGAAATTGAGTTCTTACAACTGAGCTCTACCACACGATCTAGAGTAAGAAGAAAGAGTGATAGTCCTAAATGCCATGTAGCATCTTGCTTATAATTGTGGTGCATGACACACCTATAAACAAGACTCTACTAGACACGGCTTGTACACTCTCTGGGACAGAACTGCTCTGATACCACTTTTGTCACGACGCAAACCGATGGGCCGCGATGGGCACCCGGTACCTTACTCAATTGAGTACCTACGTAGCGTATCATTCGTATCATATTATCATAGGTAAATGAGCCAGATAGGCTGTCGTGAGATAAATAGAATAAAAATTAGGAAAATACTTGACATTAGACGACCCAACATGTAATACAAACTTATGCATATGACGTATGAACTTATAAGGCCGACATGATCTTTCATATACTAAAAATATAGGTCGACAAGGCATACAAGAACTCATATACATGACATTTGTCTACAAGCCTCTAAGAGTACACATTAACAAAAAGGTCGGGACAGGGCCCCGCCATACCAAACAATACGCGCCTAAATCATATTGACCAAAGAAGCAACTCCAGAGCAAATGGAGCGCACCAACATCTTCCGCTAAGCTCCTACTTGGAGGACTCTCAACATGTTTATCGGGACCTACGAGCATGAAACACAACGTCTCCAGTCAAAAGGGACGTCAGTACGAATAATGTACCGAGTATGTAAGGCACATAAATAAATACATAACAGACGTGGAAGAAATATAGAGTAAGTGACTCAACCTATAAGTCTGGATAACTCTGTAAATCATGAAATAATTATAGTATCATGCATATGCGTATGAATGTCATGTCGTGCATAGGTACATGTTTCATAACATCATCAGGCCTCTAAGGGCATCCCATCATTTCATTTCGGTCACTATGGGCAAAATCATCAATGCATGCCAGTTGATCAGGTGGGGTGCGTATATAACGCCATCACCTTTCCCATATCCCGTATGTGTGTGTGTGTGTATATATATATATATATATATATATATATACGTATATAATGCCATCAGAACATGGGTCAATGTGCATGAATAAATGTATGAAATGCATATGAAATACGCTAATAAAATCTCTCGGTACGTCATAAGACCATTATGCCTCTACTTAATATCATGAAATAAACTTTACCAACTTACCTACTTTTGAGAACCATGAACAGATGATAGAATAATACAAAACATGTGAAAATGAAGAACATAAGCATCTCTAGTATTTCTATGAATAGAGTCATTTATGGAAGTTGTGCATTTACTCGTTACGTTCGTATCATATAGATCATGTCAAAAATAAAAAAGGGATAGCCTTAACATACTTGAGTTGATTTTTCTTGGCAATCCCTCTAACACATGCTTATTGCGACAAAAGACGTGACAGTAAGATCGGAGTAGGAAAAAAGATCCGTATGAAATGTTCGAATCAAATAACATTGCTATGCAAAATAATCTTGGCGAAAACTCTTTCTTCAATAACGTTGCTGAAACTCTCTTAAGAGATTTGAAAGTTATTTGAATTGTAAAGTTGGGAATATTATCCTTAACTCTTAGGTAGGCCCCACCTTTCAAGCTTGGTGTCACACTTCTTTCTTAAAGTGTGACACCTTTCAACCCTTATTATTAGTTATTGAATGGGGATGGAATGCTTGCCACATTGGGGGCTTAAATCTTATCCAATTCTTTAGTTAATTATCCAATAATTTTTTAATTAACTAGGCAATATCTCATTATCTAATAATTAATCAATTACCAATATAATTAAAAATTATCTCAAATTAATTAAAATACTATTCACTTTTAATAAACCTTATACGTCATACTATCATGGTCATGTCGTACCTTGTATGGTACTAGTCCATAAATATCGGGTATTTTAGTCCGGACCGTATTTTATCCCAAAAAGTCAAAATTTGACGAAATTCATTTTCTTCGATTTGCTTATCCTTTCAACTTCATGAATTTACTCATCACTTGTTTTAAATAACATAATACTTATAATCCCAAAATAATCTCATTCCCAAACTTATGTCGATTAACTTACGATAAAATTTTAACCTTCAAAAATGCGGGATGTAACATCTCATTTTCGAGCTTTCATCAATTTATTTATTGCGTACTTTCACTTACAAAAATATGGGGTGTAAAAGTTATGATCGGCCCTTAAGCATGTTTACACAATAGATCAAGAGTATGAAATTGTAAAGTAGAAAAAAATTTCTAAGGCATGAGATATCGGCAAGGAAAAATACTTCTTTCAATAGATGATTATACGTGCGTACATGTTTGATATTAGGGCTCGAGTAACCTATATAGGCACGATTTATTCGACTGCTTGGCCCTTACAAAATTTACCTATCGAGACCCCATTGGTACGAAGTAATTTGCATGCAACAAAGTTGACATTCGAGGATAATGCCCCCAATATTCGAGGTTGATTGTAAAGAAGCCTACTGTTGAATTGTTCTAAGTTAGCACGATCAATGGTTTCCTTGTTAAAAATCTCACCGAAAAACCCAATTGGGACAAAACCAGCCTAAGGAAAAAAAAGTATAACACGTGCTTTCAGACCTAGTGCTGAAGGATCCATCATTGTTCCTGATCGAACACCTATAGTTTTTTAGCTTAAAATATAAATGAAAATAGAGAAGGCCGTACCTTAGCAGTAATATTCACTTTAAGAGTGATGCGTTCCAATTATTTGGTAGTTGTTTACCGTATATCGTGCCAAGCTTGTAGGATCCATTTCCCATAATATCGAGGACCTAATATGGTCCCTCCCAATTTTCCTTCATTCAGGCTTCAAGTGTTGAGGGTAACTTTTCTTAGCACCAAGTCCCCTATTCTAAAGTGTCGAGGGTTGGTTCTTTGGTTGTAGTACCTTTCTATCCTCTGCTTTTATGCGTCCAATCGAACGAGGGTGGACTCGCATCTTTCATCCAACAATTCTAGGCTCGTGTTCATAGCCTCATTATTTAATTCTTATGTCGTATATCAAAACCTAAGGCTCGATTCCCCGGCCTCGATCGAGATAAGAGCTTCGGCATCATAGACCAAAGAGAACGGTATTGCCCTTATACTAGATTTCGACGTTGTGCGGTACGCCCAAAGAACCTCGGCCAATATTTCTCTCCAGTTTCCCTTAGTGTCGGTCAATCCTTTCTTAAGATTTTTAATGATGGTTTTGTTGGTCGATTCGTCTTGTCTGTTCCTGCTGGGTTGGTATTGCATTTATAGAATCCTTTTGATCTTGTGATCCTCGAGAAATTTAGTTACTTTACTATCAATGAATTGCTTTCCGTGGTCGCACATATTCTCGGTAAGCATCCCGAATCGACATATAATGTGGTCCCACATGAAGTTTATTTCTTATTTTTCTATGCCTTTCTCAAAAGCTTGTGCCTCAACCCACTTAGAGAAATAATCATAACTACAATAGACTGAGATTTACCTGTGCTGATGGTAGAGGGCCGATGATGTTCGTTCCCCTTTTAATGAACGTCCATGGGGATAAGACCAAGTGGAGTTGCTCCCAGGCTGGTAAATCATCGGTGTGTACCTCTGACATTTGTCGCACTTTCGAATGGACTCTTTTGTATCTTTCTCCGTATCAGCCCAATAGCACCCTACTCTGATAACTTTATGGACCAGTGATTCGGCACCGGAATGGTTCCCACAAGTGCCTTCATGAATTTCCTGTAGGACGTAGTCGGTGTCTTCTGGCCCAAAACATATCAACAATGGCCCACTGAACATCCTCTTGAATAGCATTTCATATTCGGCCAAAGTGAACTGTGTATGGGTCAAAATTAGACCAAAGAAATTCGGCACGCGAAGACATAAAGCCAAGGTCGGTTCGGCCAAGGTCGGACTGTCATCATTAAAGCCAAGGTCGGACCGTCATTAATAAAGCCGAGGTTGGACAGACCAAGGGCGGACCGTCATCAATAAGGTCGTGGTCGGACAGGCCGAGGACGGACAGTCATGAAACTGCTAGTTTGCTTTGGAATACTCAAAAGGAATATTCTACCGAATATTCTCTCTAAATTGTACCTTTTGCTAGGATTTTCTATGGATACCCCTCTTATAAATAGGAGGGAAGGACTTCCCATTTAAAAATGGGGGGCTCTCTCTGGATTTCCCTCCCCCTCTCTCTAGAAAAATATGTAAACACATCTCTCCAAAGAGATGAGAGGATCAAGGATCCCATACCTTCATCGGATCCAAAAAAAGTCATAAGGTTCTTGTATTTGTCGACCATTGATCTTTATTAAATGAAAGAAGATTCGTCTCACTGAAGATCAGGTGAATCTTTTCCTTTATTCATATTTTTGTTACTTAATACATCTTTACTTATGCCATTAAATCCGATCTTAATCGCTGTCAATATTTATACTCAACTATGTTTTTCTACTCATGTTATTCGTCTCAGATCTAGAGTTAATTATCTTTAACTAGGATTTACCCCTTCATCTTTTTGATTGATTTGCTTAAAAAGACTTTAACCTCTTTTGAGTCAAACAATTTGGCGCCGTCTGTGGGAATTTTCTAGTTAAAATTTTAGTTTCCTCTAGATCCAAATTTAATTCATAAGTAGAACACCTACTTCCTGAGATCCGGAATGCAACATGTCATGTACGTGTCGTATGACTTTCATCCTCGTTAATCAAATGCAGGTAAACTTGCTAATCCAGGTCGCCAATATACAACGGCACAAAGTTTCACTTATCTTCGTTTTCCTTTATCATTTCTGATTATTTGCTTATATGTCAAATCGACCCTTACGGAGAAAGCTCAGAACTTCTATACCTTTCTTTAAGTACAAAAAGTTGCCACCTGTGAAACATGAAACCCATTCACCTACAAGATGAGATCTACTTAATCAGTTACAAGATTTGCATTGCTAATTTTAGCACCAGTAAGGGGAAATTAATCAATACGGAAAAGGAAATAATTAGCGTCCAACTTATTATTATTATTATCATAAGTTCTCCCAATATTCACTCTCTACACGCCACCAAAGTAAAATACAGGAAAAGCACCCTTTTTGATAAAGATGGTCAAGTAAATTGGTGCAGCCACAAGTCTTTTCAAATTTGACTCTGCTTTCAACTTTGTGAGTACTGTTGCGACCAAAACACTCACGCAAGTGTACGCGATCGACAAGTAATATAGTAGTAAGTAGAGTATCGTTCCCACGAGGAATTGTGATCAACTTCTCGACTGATGTATACTTAAACAATTATCAATTCAAGCTAAATTGTCACAAAATATATATAAAACTTCTTTATAATTTTCTTAATAATA
Source organism: Nicotiana glauca (assembly GCA_026770625.1). Taxonomy (NCBI): domain Eukaryota; kingdom Viridiplantae; phylum Streptophyta; class Magnoliopsida; order Solanales; family Solanaceae; genus Nicotiana; species Nicotiana glauca. The sequence goes on along the minus strand of MU738002.1, from coordinate 7,285 downwards.
GAACAATAATTCAAGGTAAAATTACTACACCAATTGCAATTTATGTTTATAACAATTCGGACAAATATATTCCAGGGTCATGGACTTGCTAGCGATTATGCTATTTTTCTAACTTATAATTGATTTATTGAATTATCCGGGTTATTGATTATAAGGTTAATAATATTCATAAGAATCTTTCGAG
>MDKF010396169.1:0-19257 GCA_026770625.1 Nicotiana glauca | reverse complement strand
GAGCTATTCAAGAGTTGCCACCGCCTAAGAGCAAAAAGGATATGATGAGCTTCTTAAGACGTCTCAACTATATCATCCACTTCATTTCATAGTCCATAGTCATATGTGAACCCATCTTCAATATGCTAAGAGAGGATGCCGAAACAAGTTGGACAGAGGATTGTCACAAAGCTTTTGACAATATCAAGGAATATCTATCCACACCACCAGTTCTGGTCCCGCCAGAACCAAGACGACCTTTGCTACTTTATATATCTATATTGGATGGAGCCTTTGGATGTGTTTTAGGAGAACATGATGAGACAGGAAGAAAGGAGCAGGCCATATATTACTTGAGTAAGAAGTTCACACCTTATGAAGAACGGTGTTCTCGGCTTGAACACACTTGTTGTGCTTTCACCTTGACAGCCCAGAAATTGAGACATTACTTTTGTGCCTACATTACATATCTCATATCCAGGATGGACCCTCTGAAGTATATATTCCAGAAACCCATGCCGATCGAGAAGTTGGATAAGTGGCAGATACTACTAAGTGAGTTCGATATCGTCTACGTAACTCAAAAGGTGGTCAAGGGACAAGCATTGGAAGATCACCTTGCTGATAATCCGGTGGGAGGAGAATAAGAACCCTTGAAAATGTATTTTCCTAATAAAGAAGTATCATTTATAGGAAAAGACATTACCGAAGCATATGACGGTTGGAGGATGTTCTTTGACGGAGCCGCAAATTTCAAAGGAGTGGGCATTGGAGCAGTTTTGATATCAGAAATGGGTCAGTATTATCCGGTATCTTCCAAACTCAGATTTCCATGCACCAACAATATGGCAGAATATGATTCCTACATACTAGGGTTCAACATGGAAATCGAAATAAACGTTCAGGAGTTATTGGTGATCGGTGATTCAGATTTGCTTGTGCACCAGGTACAAGGAGAGTGGGCCACCAAGAATTCCAAGATATTGCCATATCTGCACCATATGCAGGAATTGAGAAAAAGGTTTACAAAATAGAACTCTGACATGTGCCCAGAATTCATAGTGAGTTTGTCGATGCATTGGCCACTTTGTCATCCATGATACAACATCTAGATAAGAACTACATTGATCCCATTGTGGTGAGGATCCATAATCAACCGGTATATTGTGCTCATGTTGAGGAAGAAGCAGATGGAAAGCCTTGGTTCCATGACATCAAAGAAAACTTATCAAAAGGATAATAACTAGAGCATGCAAATCACACTCAGAAACGTACACTCTGGAGATTGTCAAATCACTTCTTCCACGGCGGAGGGAAATTGTACAGAAGAACTCCTGATTTGGGTTTACTAAGATGTGTTGACGCAAAGGAAGCCTCTAAGTTACTTGAGGATGTGCATCCTGGGACCTGTGGTCCGCACATAAATGGTTTCGTCTTGGCTAAGAAGATACTCAGAGCCGGTTATTTTTAGATGACCATGGACACAGATTGCATCCAGCATGTCTGCAAATTCTTTCAATGTCAAGTGCATGCCGATATGATAAAAGTGTCACCGAACGAGCTCAATGAAACAAGCTCACCTTGGCCATTCGCCGCTTGGGGAATGGATGTTATTGGTCCGATTGAGCCCACGGCTTCAAACGAACACAGGTTTATTCTAGTAGCCATTGATAACTTCACAAAATGGGTAGAAGTTGCATCGTACAAAGATGTAACCAAAAAAGTCATCGTAGATTTTGTCAAGGATCATATTGTAAGCCGATTCGGAGTTCCCGAGTTCATTATTACCGACAAACGCCGCCAATCTCAAAAGTGATTTGATGAAAGCTATGTGTGGAACTTTCAAAATCAAACACAAGAATTCCATAGCCTACAGACCTCAGATGAATGGAGCCATAGAAGCTGCGAACAAAAATATTAAGAAGATACTAAGGAAATTGGTAGAGAACCACAAACAGTGGCATGAGAAGTTACCCTTCGCTCTGTTGGGATATTGCACCACGGTTCGTACATCAACCGGGACAACGCCCCACATGCTGGTTTATGGTACCGAGGTTGTCATCACAGCTGAGGTAGAGATTCCTTCTTTAAGAATCATACAGGAAGTTGAACTCAGTGGTGAAGAATAGATAAGGAGCCGCTATGAGAAATTGGCCCACATAGATGGGAAGAGGATGAACGCAGTGTGTCACGGCCAACGTTATCAAAACAGAATGTCCAGAGCTTTCAACAAAAGGGTCAAACCAAGAAATTTCTCACTAAGACAGCTGGTATTGAAGAAGATCTTCCTACATCAAGATAAATCCAAAGGGAAATTCTCTCCCAACTGATAAGGTCCATATATGGTTCACAGACTAGTAACAGGAGGAGAGCTCATACTTGTAGAAATGGACGGAGAAATCTCGCCATAACCAATCAATTCAGACGTAGTCAAGAGATACTATGCCTAGATTACTTTACACTTCCCCTCTAATGTAACTGAACTACGCTTGACCTGATTCCCGTTTAAGAGGGGATATGTATGCAGCCTTAGGGGTTTGATCATATCATATAAAATTTTCATTTCCCCCAAGATCAGAAACTGGAGCAGAATTTTGAAGAGGATTCTCAAAATTTCGAAAAGATTCAGCAAGGCTTATTATCCGCAAACAACCAAAAGATCATCCACCAAACTGGGGCAGAATTTTTAGGAGGACCCTCAAAATTCCAACATAAGAGAACTGCAATGCCTTTGAAATGTGTTACAGTCACTAGTTCATAACAATTACTTGATATATTAATATGTTTCTAAAACAACTCTATTATTTATCAGTAATTGCATATTTTTAAAAACTCTATTTCCATAACAGCCAGGTGTCACCCAGGAGAACTCGACAGTCTTTCAGAACGGAGCAAAGCAAAGCAAAGTCGGCGAACTGAAGCACGAACCAACCTCCCCCCACAAAACTTACAACTTTTCTTTGAACACAGGTACATTTGACGTAACGATAGTGCTTGCAAACATATATACACAAAGACAATTCACTATCCACCCGTCTATGAGACATCGAATACATCTCCAACTAAGACATACACTACTCTCATTTACTGCTCGCTCTTAGCATGGGACTAATCCATGTCCCCATACTTGCATGAGTCTAATACTTGACTCCGTCTTTCATGAGGCTAATCCCTACCTCCCTATTTTCATGAGACTAATCCCTGCCTCATACTTGAATGAGTCTAATCCTTGACTTCATGAAGCTAATCCCTGCCTCCCTATTTGCATGGGACTAATCCATGTCCCCATACTTGCATGGCTTGAATCATTGACTCCATCTTCGATGAGGCTAATCCTTGCCTCCCTATTTGGATGAAGATAATCCCTGACTCCATACTTGTATGATTCTAATCCTTGACTCCACGAGGCTAAAACCTGCCTCCATACCTGCATGAAGCTAAAACTTGCCTCCCTATTTGCATGAGTTTAATCCCTGACTCCATGTTTGCGTGAGTCTAATCCTTGACTCCCCAAACCTGAATGAGGCTAATCCCTGCCTCCCTGTTTCCATGGGACTAATCCCTGTCCCCATACTTGCATGGGTCGAATCCTTGACTCTATCTTACATGAGGCTAATCCCTACCTCCCTATTTGCATGAGGCTAATCCCTGCCTCCATACATGGATGAGGCTAATCCTTGACTCTACAAGGCTAATCTATGCCTCCATACCTGCATGAGGCTAATCTCGGCCTCCCTACTTGCATGGGACTAATCCATGTCCCCATACTTGCATGAATCTAATCCTTGACTCCATCTTACATAAGGCTAATCCCTGCCTCCCTATTTGGATGAGCATAATCCCTGCCTCCATACTTGCATGAGTCTAATCCTTGACTCCACGAGGCTAATCCCTACCTCCATACCTGTATGAGGTTAATCCTTGCCTCTCTATTTGCATCAGTCAAATCCTTGACTCCATGTTTGCGTGAGTCTAATCCTTGACTCCCCATACTTGTATGAGGCTAATCCCTGCCACCCTATTTGCATGAGTCAAATCCCTGACTCCGTGTTTGCATGAGTCTAATCCTTGACTCCCCATACCTGCATGAGGCTAATCCCTGCCTCCCTATTTGTATAAGTTTAATCCCTAACTCTACGAGGCTTATCCCTACCTCCCTACTTGAATGAGTCTAATCCTTGACTCCATACTTGCATGAGGCTAATCCTTGCCTCTATATCTGCATGGTTAATCCCTGCCTCGCCATCTACAAGGGACTAAGCGACATCCCCATTTGCATGAATATTGCTCTATTTCTAAGTACTCTTTATTCACTTTTCAATCAGCCTAAGCTTTGCCCTCCATTTCACAAGATTAAGCATTTTTTTGAAAACATCATGACTATTGCATATCATGGACTGGAAAATCGCCAATCTATCCAAAGGCGTCACAGTCTAAAAGCATCATCCTCATAGTCAGAAGACAGCCATGGCCTAAGGATCTCTCAAAACTTGCATATTATTATTCAAAGGCATCGTGGTTCGGAGGCACCATCTTCATGGCCCGAGAACAACATTTCATGGCCTTTGAATCCCTCATTAAACAATTAATGGCCTAGGACGTCATGGTCCAAGGACGTCATCTTTAACCGTCTGAAGGCAACCTTCATGGTCCAAATAGAATTTGCATAATGTTTAGTTTTTCGCAAATACATGTTTGTAGTATCTTTTATCTGCAGGTAACTAGGAAGAAACCGTTATCCTAGTAGGAGCTATCTCGTTCTAGTTCCTTCAACTATCCCAAGCTTTAACCACTCACTGTAGCCGCTTCGGTATCGCGTGTCCATTCTTGCAATAATTTCGTCGGCATATTCCGCAGATGAATCCAGATCTACACATGGCCTGATTCCTATAAAACCAGGGATATGTACGCAGCTCAGAGATTGGAGTCCGGACTCTATCTTTCAAAACATCCCATTCGGTCAAAATTTGCCATTATTTCTTTACCCGGAAACTCTTTCATCCTTCCCGGGTAAAGAGGGGCATCTATTGATATATATGCATATGTAATCATATACATAAATACTTTCAAAATAGCATATATATGCATATATAATCATACACAAGGTTTTTATAATTTTCCTATAATTTTAGAAGATTTAAAATTAATTTATTTTCTTCGCTTTAACTCATAAAACCCCCAATAGTTATCCCTCAAATTATTATTATGGTGATTTAGTCATTTAAATCCTATATTTATGCCAAAATATTGTTAAAATATTTTTAGTGCTTTTTTATAATTGCATTTTGCATTTTTAAAACTAAATCATGACTTCCTCGTTGATTGATTCTGGATTCCCTATTTCATGGTTTAATTGGAAGACCTTCCTTTAAACCCTCAATTTCTACCCTTTCTATTCAAATTGACTGATTTGCCTACCTTGTCTGTTGTGGTACTTTATTCTTACTGACAGTTTCCTTAATTAGAGTTTTCTGAACTTAACCCTAATTGTTTACCCTATACTTACTGAATTTGAAATCTTTCCTATTTAGTCATACACTGATTTCTTTCCTTATTTGTTACTTGTTCTTACCATTTGAATTGATTCCCTTAACTTAAGGGAGTACTTGTCATGATTTTGCTCTAATTGGTTCTAAGTTTCATAATTACTATACTATTGTGATTCTTTCCTTATTTTACCTAGTTTCGAATTATTATACATACATACTCTCTCATTAACACAGACACGAACACTTTGGTTCAAAAACTCTCTCTCACGCACTTAATTTTTGCTCTCTTTTTTGTGCTACTTACTATTAATCTGAGTTCGCCGGATGCCAGCCAAGGCTAACTATTGTGCTCTCCTATTCTTCACTTTTGTTTGTTTTCACTTTACTGGTATGTCATGATTTCAATTCAAGTTATAAAACCAATATGTTTCTAATATTACTTCAATTCCTCTTGTTTCTAGTTTGTTTTTACTTATAGTTTTGTTGTTCAACTTGCAACTAATGTGTTTACTTCATTACTTCATCAGTATGCTCATAAATGTTTCCCATCCCTTAGACTCAGCGTGTTTATGAAATGTTATCCCCGCTTCTAGTGTACCCCAATATAACTCTCCCTTACAAATGTTCAATGCAAAGTAGTTGGCTATCTTTAAGTGACCTGATTCTGTATCAACTCAGAGGTTCCTTAACCTTTTAGCATGTTGTTGATTCTGTACTGAAGTGATCCTATAACTATGTGTTTACCTATGAAACCAATGTGTCCCCAAATCCCTTGACCCCCTGTTTGTAATTGCTGAACCTGCTTTGGTTTTATGATCTCTGGTTGTGTATGAACATGTTTTAGGGGACTGTGTTTGGACTGTTGTTTACTACTCCACTCTTTTTTTTCAAAATTGTCTCAGTTGTCTTTTACAAAACTATTTCAACAAGTCCCTTTTCAAACTGTTTTCTTACTTAAATCTCTTTAACCACTCTCATATCTACTCTTAGTTTTATGTTCTTCCCCTTGAACGTGTGACAGGTTAGGGATCCCTATGAGATGTCTCTGAACTTTGATACATTAGAGTTGGCCCTTCCATACTGCACTTATTCAATTGTGGCTATAAAATCTGGGTGTGAGCACTGCCCGGGATCATTTAAGGTCCTTAGGGAACTCTGACACACCCAGATTATATGAAAGGCTATGAGGCAATCTGGCATTGAAAATTTTGGAAATCTGGGCCTATTCGTAGGTTCCCTATAGAGTAACTTTTTATTTTTCTTATCTACTTATGTAATTCATTTGATATTGGCCAGTAATTATTTGTGAACGAACATTGGGGTTTAGATAATGAAATGGGATGCTAGCTATGCATGTTATAGATATCAAAAAGGATAGAAACCATACTTTAGGTCTATATTTCCTGTATGTGCAATAGAAATCATTCTCTTAGGTCTCATTTATCCTATTTCAGCATCTCATTTTTGACATTCTTATCACTCAGAAATCCTGCTTTAGGATAAAGGGTCATTAAAATAAAGATTTCTACTCTTCCACACTTGACAGGATGCTCTATAATGTTGTAACATTTGTCTGCATTTACAAATCCTGCTTTAGGTACAATCTTGTCATGCATTTAGATATCCTGCTTTAAGAATTCTGCATATAAACCATTATGAACTTTATACATGCATCTTAGATACCATGTTTTAGGATCTCATTTGTACTTGCATTCATACTTAGTGTAAACTGTTGATTATAATAGGTAAAAATAGCTTCACATTTGATTATCCCGTTTAAAATAAACGGATAACAATCCCTGCATTTTATAACACCTAGAACAGCATCCTCTTAGGCAAAAACGACTTCTGAACTTCTAATGGGTCTGGTAAATGCTTAGGTAAGCCTTAGGTATCCAATCTCTTGTAAAATTGGAAATTGCCTCTTTGTGTGTACTGCTTATTGACTAACAGGCTTAAAATCCGTAGGCAAACTTATTAGGGCCTTTGCTTCTGAGTTATAAAAAATAAACCTGCATATCTACTGTGTACTGATAATCGCATTGACATCATGTCTTAGGATATTGATTAACAATAAGGCCCTTATATGTGTTTTATTCGTGTTGTTTACATGCCTTATCTGTGGAGGTAAACTGAGCCTTTTATTTTCTCCTTCCTGTTCTTATTTGCTAAGAGTCCTATGTGTTATTGCTTGTCGCCTTAGTATTTTTCCTTTAAACCTTAAGGATCGGTCTAGAAATGCCTATAGGTAGAGGTCCTAAATCTCCTCCAAGACCATTAAGAAGGGACGGGTAATAGCACGCAATAGATATTGCTGACCAACACTCATTTTAATGACCACTAAAGGGGTGGGAAGGGTAGATATGGGATATGATGACTACGCGCTACTGTCACGCATAGTGTAATGACCCGACCGGTCATTTTTTGGAATTTACGCCCGATCCCCTATTAATGGCTACCCCCAAGTTCATTTCTACTATTTTTATTTTCCGGGATATTCGGTTTTGAGTTTCGGAGAGTTTTGGGACACTTGGTCCCTAAATAAGAGCTTAAGTGTTGGAAAATCGACCATAGTTAGAACGGTATGAAGATGGCCTCAAAATGGAAATTTGATGGTTCTGTTAGCTCCATTGGGTGATTTTGGGGTTGGGAGCATGTTCGGATTGTGTTTTGGAGTTCCGTAGCTAATTTAGGCTTGAAATGCTAAAGTTTTAATTTTTGGAGTTTTCGGTCCGATAGTGAGATTTTGAGCCGAGGGTAGGAATGGAATTATGGAAGTTTTAATAGTTCAGTCATATTATTTGGGATGTGTGTGCAAAATTTCAGGTTATTTGGACGTGGTTTGGTTAGGTTTTTTATCGAAATCGTATTTTGAGGGAAATTGGAGTTCTTAGGCTTAAATCCTTGATTTATTCGAGTTTCTGATATTGATTTAGGTGGTCTAGAGATTGGTTCAAGTTTGAATGAGGTATTAGGTGTTGTTGGTTCTTTTGGTTGAGGTCCTGAGGGCCTCGGGTGTGTTTCGGATGAACGGGTCATTTTTCTCCTATTTTGAACTGTTGTTTTTCTACTTCTGATATCCTCTTACGCATTCGCTAGCATCCCATCGTGTTCGCGAAGATTTGTTGATGACCACCTGGAAATTCTTCTTCACGTTCGCGTAACACTCCCCGCTTTCTTGAAGCCCCGCTTTATTCCTCATCGCGTTCGCATCCACCATCACGCGTTCGCATAGCTACGCAAGTCCACTCTTCGGGTTCGCATACTAGTCCACGCGTTCGCGAAGAGCAATCTCTGGCCATAATATTTTCCTTCTTCACGTTCGCGTGCGTGCTTCCACATTCGCGAAGCACATCTGGGCAACCTTCATTTTTACTTCTACGCGAATGCGTGACTTCCTCTGCGTTCGTGATGTTTTAAATATCTGGACAGATATAAGTTTTCCAAAATTGAGGTTTTGTACCATAATTCATATTTTTTACTTGGGAGCTTGGGGGATCACAATTTTTGAAGGGATTTTCACTTGGGCAACTTGGATTTAGCCTATTTGGAGTCGAGTACTCGTGGTAAGAACAAGGTTTCTAGTTGATTTTGAGTCAGTTTGAGGTAAGTATATTGTCTAACCTTATGTGGGGGACTTCACCTTAGGATTTGAGTCTTCTCTGTTGATTATAATCCGAGTACGCGAGGTGACGAGTGCATGCTAGGACTTATTTGTGGAAACTTGGTCTTTTAGGATTCTTAGGTCCTTATATTAACTAAGTATGAAGTTATTCTTGATATGATTGAATTCCCTATTATTAGTTTCACCTCTACATGTTTTACTTGGACTTAATTGCTTTATGGTTCATTCTTATTGCCTAATTGACTCTTACTATTGCTTAACTGAAGATCTTTCCTCGATTGTCATGTTATCTTTCATAACTGCTTGTTTATATTGGAAAATATTATTATCTCCCAAATAATTATTTAATCTTAATTGAAATTGTTGTACATGCTAGGGAGAGAGAGGATAGGCGGGGTCATGAGAGAGAGGCAGACGAGATCAGGAGAGAGAGTTTGAGGAGGCGAGGAGACCTCGTAGACCAGAGAGGTATGCTGGTCCTTATTTTGGAGGCAGGGTGCGTCGTGGTAGAGGTTTTATGGGTCAGCCAGTTTAGTTCGCGCTTCAGGATTTGCATGGTGGCTCAGGTGTTCATGGGTCTTGAAGTACCCGTACCGCATAGTTCCCACTGCCTCATCAGTAAAGGGGGTGCTTCAAGTGTGGAGATACTAGCCACATGGTGAGAGATTGTCCCAGACTTCGAATCGATGTGTCACAGTAAGGTATTCGGGCGAGTAAAGGGCGCCTAAGAGAGGGAGTCCTAACCTGTTGATGTGTTTCATATAGTAGGCTTAAGGCCGTTATGCCAGGTGATGTCATTCGTGTATGCCTCAATTTGTTATAAAGGAGAACCATCTGTAGTTCATTATAGTCCTGCTTATCGGGATGAGATTCCCTATTTTGTTTCTCCCTTTATGGGTTCGTTTCATGATTTCCACTCTGTTTATGTGATTATCCTATTGGTAGGTTCTATGAGTGATATTTGTGTCTATCGTCTATTTCTAGCCATTGTCGGGAGTTATGAGACTAGTAGTAAAAAAAATCATGTTGTCCATTTCGGTAGGTTTGATGTGATATCTGAGTATACTTGGTTGCTAGTTGTGATTTCTTATGCTCCACCGATGTGGGAGCCAGTCCATGTTGTAATTTTGTCGATGGAATTGATCTAGTGAAAGTTTCTAGATGGCTTGATGTGTACCCTACTTGTGATTCAGAGTAGAGGGCGGCACCCTTGTGATTTCATATGAATTGATGTGTCAAGACCGGGTTGTGTACCGCGACAAGAGTTATATCAGTATAAGATCCTTGTGATTCTTTTTATATGCTTTAATTATTTTTCGTTATATTGTTTTGTAGATTAGTGTTGATAGAAAATTAGTGCTTGTCTGACTTGTTTGATAGTTCTATTATGTGTTTCCTTTCCCATATTCAGTCATTTTCGTTCTGTGCTTCTTGAGTTTTAGCTTGTGAGGTGTGTGCCCGTTGGTATTAGCTGAGATTTGGTTATTCGAGTGTTTAGTTATGTGGTTTTCGTGGTTATTGTATCATTGTCGGTGTTATGGAGTTATGAGAAGAGTTCCTATTGAATATGAGGCTTATGGCCGGTGCGAATTTCATCTCAGGCAAGTATTGTTATCAGAAATGTTATTGTGGGCCTATGTGTGATGTGTCATGTTTTGTGGTTGTACCATGTGGGTGTTGGCACGAATTGAAGTAGCTGGTTGAGACTGATATCGGGTATAGATTTAGAATCGGGTCTTTTGGAAATGGATGGAAGGTGAAAAATCTGGTTCTAAGGTTTATTGGTATTGCTAGAAAGGCTAATTTCAGTTGAGATGTGTCGTAAGGCTTATTTGGATTAGGGTGACGTGGGATCACACACGGGTATATGTTGGAAGTGTGCATTCAGTGACTTAAGGACTTCGAGGCAAATCTTAGCACGTTCGAGGACGAACGTTGGTTTTAAGAGGGGGAAGATGTAACGACCCGACCGGTCATTTTTGGAATTTATGCCCCGATCCACTATTAACAGCTTCCCCCGAGTACATTTCTGCTATTTTGATTTGCCGCGATATTCAATTTTGAGTTTCGGAGAGTTTTGGGACACTTGGTCCCTAAATGAGGGCTTAAGTATTGGAAAATCGACCGTAGTCGGAACAATGTGAAGACGGCCTCAGAATGTAAATTTGATGGTTTCGTTAGTTCCGTTGGGTGATTTTGGGGTTGGGAGCGTGTTCGAATTGTGTTTTGGAGTTTTCTAGCTAATTTAGTCTCGAAATGCCGAAGTTTGAATTTTTGAAGTTTCCGATCCGATAGTGAGATTTTGATCTGAAGGTCGGAATGGAATTCCAAAAGTTTCAGTAGTTCTGTCATGTCATTTGGGATGTGTGTGTAAAATTTTAGGTCATTTGGACATGGTTTGGTTAGGTTTTTTATCGAAATCGTATTTTGAGGGAAATTGGAGTTCTTAGGCTTAAATCCTTGATTTATTCGAGTTTTCGGTGTTGATTTAGGTGGTTTAGGGATTGGTGCAAGTTTGAATGAGGTATTAGGTGTTGTTGGTGCTTTTGGTTAAGGTCCCGAGGGCCTCGGGTGTGTTTCGGATGCTCAACGGGTCATTTTTCTCCTATTTTGAACTGCTATTTTTTTGCTTTTGATATCCTCTTACGCGTTCGCGAGCATCCCATCGCATTTGTGAAGATTTGTCGATGACCACCTGGAAATTCTTCTTCGCGTTCGTGTAACACTCCCCGCGTTTGCGAAGCCCCGCTTTATTCCTCATCGTATTCGCGTTCGCATCCACCATCATGCGTTCACGTAGCTATGAAAGTCCACTCTTCGCGTTCTCATACTAGTCCGCGCGTTCGCGAAGAGCAATTTCTGGCCATAATATTTTCCTTCTTCACGTTCGCGTGCGTGCTTCCGCGTTCGCGAAGCACATCTTGGCAACCTTCATTTTTTCTTCTTCGTGAACGCGTGACTTCCTTCGCGTTCGCGATGCTTTAAATATCTGGACATATATAAGTTTCCAAAATCGAGGGTTTGTACCATAATTCATATTTTTGACTTGGGAGCTCGGGTGATCATGATTTTTGAAGGGGTTTTCACCTAGGCAACTTAGATTTGAGCCATTTGGAGTCGAGTACTCGTGGTAAGAATGTGATTTCTAGTTGATTTTGAGCCGGTTCGAGTTAAGTATCTTGCCTAACCTTGAGTGGGGTACTTCCCCTTAGGATTTGAGTCTTCTCTGTTGATTGTAATTCGAGTACGCGAGGTGACAATTGCGTGCTTGGACTTATTGGTAGAAACTTGACCTTTTAGGATTCTTAGGTCCTTATATTCACTGAGTATGAAGTTATTCTTGATATGATTGAATTCCCTATTACTAGTTTCACCTCTACATGTTTTACTTTGAATTAATTGCTTTATGGTTCATTCTTATTATTTAATTGACTCTTACTATTACTTAACTGAAGATCTTTCCTCGATTGTCACGTTATCTTTTATAACTGCTTGTTTTTATTAGAAATCATTATTATCTTCCAAATAATTGTTTAATCTTAATTGAAATTGTTGTACATCCTTCGTAACCTGCCCAACCTTTAAAAGAAGAGTAGATATTCTATGTTTAGTTGATATTTCCTTCTTTGAAATTTACTTGACTCTTGTTAACTCCCTTATTGTTGAAATATATGCTATGGGGTTATTGCTTCATATTATTTTCTCCATTGTTGAGTTGTTCTTATTATGTTTAGCATTCTCTATTGTGGTTATTCCTTGTGAGCTAGTTTTACCGTCCCCTGGTGAACGAAAGATTCTTGAGTTGATTCATTTGTTGTGCTCTTATATATATTGTCATTGTTGTTGTTGTACTTGGGGTGTTGATGCATGAGGTTTCTGCCGTGCGGTTGTTGATATTATGAAGCACGAGGTTTATGCCGTGCGGTTGTTGATATTGTGATGCACGAGGTTTCTGTCGTGCGGTTGTTGTTATGGGATCGCACGAGGTTTCTGCCGTGCTATTGCTACTATTGATATATAGCACATGCAGCGTAACAAGGGGGGATATGTATATAAACTTATATGTGGGTTGCGCATGTGGCGAAATAAAGTGGGAAAATTATGATGCACGTATGGCGAAACAAGGCGGTCACTTATTATGTTATTATTGCACGCGTGGCAAAATAAGGTGTACTATATCAGGGATTGATTGTAAGGATTTGTGATGGCCTGTGGAGGCATTCTTATTTTTGTTAATATTGTTATTGTGGGTTGCTTTCCTGTATGAGCATTGTCTCATGGAAGTTGTGAGGAAACATTGTACGTACTGCCTTTTCTTCTTCATACGCTTATTAGTTGGTGGAAATTATGTTAAATCACTTGCACAAGTATACACATAGTTGAACACCCCTATTGCACATAAAGTCCCCTGATTTTTCTAAGCATAGATATACGCCCCATTACTTATCATATATGTGAGAGTGGCCCTGGTTAGTAAGTGAGTTATCAGTGTGACCGTGAGATTGATGAAGACACGGGGTGCCAGTTATTAGATTTCAGGTAATGGGACTCATGAGTTGTAATTGTCCGGGATTCGGTAATTCGTGGGAATTGTTTGATAAGAATTGATGTGAACACCGTCGTAGGATCTAAGTTATTATTTTGTTTCCCTTTACTGTATTGTGACTTCAGGATTAGGGATGAGTTTTTGCCTGTTCTTATGTGGCATAATTCTTAATATTTTTCGTTGTTACTTGGTGTTCTTTTCCTTTATTGTGACTGTAGAATTGTTTGTCATTTCGTAAAGATAGGGAGGGGAAATCATTCTACGGGATGTATCAGATAACAACAAAATACCAAAGAGGAATGTAAAGAAACAAAAATTTAATTGCCAACAATAATGAGGAAAACAAACACAGTATTCACTTTCATTTCTTTCTTGTTGCAGGCGTGCAATCCGATTTCATTTCATATATCTCGTTGCAAGCGTGCAACCTGCTTCTATTTCATATATCTCGTTGCAGGCGTGCAACCCGCTCCTATTTCGTATATCTCGTTTTAGACGTGCAACCCACTGCCATTTCATATATCTCATTGCAGGCGTGCAACCCACTCCCATTTCGTATATCTCGTTGCAGGCGTGCAACCCGCTCCCATTTCAATTATCATCGTGGCGGCGTGCCACCCGATCTCACTTACAAATCAACATCAATCATAAAAGAATCCCGGCAAGGGAACAAGAGTATAACAACAACATCCCGTTAAGGGAGACAATTTCATAAACAATAACATCCCGGCAAGTGAGACAATATCTTTAACAATAACATCCCGACAAGGGAAATAATAATGAAAATTATCATATTAAGCATGAATAAATCACAACGTATTTACAACAATTACAATAAGAGACTCACGGGCATGCTTGAAACCGACATATAGATACTTGTCACCATGCCTATACGTCGTACTCTACAATTAACATATAGCAAATAGGACACAACTCCTAATCCCTCAACTAAGGTTAGACCAAACACTTACCTCGATGCCACGAACACAATTCAAGTCTCAACTATCGCTTTACCTCTTGTTTCCATCACCAATTCGCTTGTATCAAGCCACAAGTTACTTAACCATATCAATAAATGCTAAAGGAATCAATCCTAATGCATGAAAATAAATTTTCCAATTATTTCCCCAAAAAGTCAAAAATTGACCCCGGACCCACTTGATCAAAACCCTAGGTTAGAACCAAAACCCGATTACGCATTCACTCATGAACCCAAATATATAATTTGTTTTGAAATCTGACCTCAAATTGAGGTCCAAATCCCTAAAATTTAAAAAACTGCAGTTCTACCCAAAACACCCAATTTTCCACATAAAAATGCTTAATTTTGAGTTGAAATCATGTGAAAAGATGTTAAAGATTGAAGAAAACGAGTTATAAATGACTTGCAATCGATTTGGAGAAGAACTTTTCTTTGGAAAATCTCCCAAGAGAGTTTATGTTTTGAAAGAGTTTGAAAAATAGGAAATTTTCGGCTAAGTTAGGATTTAGCAGGTTGCAGATGTCGCAATTGCGAACCCTTTCAAGACCTGCTATCCTCGCATTTGCGATCGATATTCGCAATTGCGAACTCGCATTTGCCAAGGGACTGTCGCATTTGTGATGACTGGGGATTTCTGGGGTTTTTGCATTTGCGACGGGATGCTCGCAATTGCGAGCAAGGTTGGCCAGGGCTTGCTTCGCATTTGCGAAGAGCCCCTCGCAATTACCAAGTTCACAGACCTCGCAATTGCGACACCTGACCTCGAATTGCTAGTTTAGGGCCTACAACACATACTAGCTGAAA
This sequence comes from Nicotiana glauca, assembly GCA_026770625.1. Taxonomy (NCBI): domain Eukaryota; kingdom Viridiplantae; phylum Streptophyta; class Magnoliopsida; order Solanales; family Solanaceae; genus Nicotiana; species Nicotiana glauca. The sequence continues at coordinate 3,832 of MDKF010396169.1, read as the reverse complement.
ACCTGCAATTTCCTAAGTTCAATCTCACTCAGTGGCCTATCCAAAACTCACCTGAACCCTCGGGGCTCCAAACCAAATATGCACACCAATCTAAAAATATCATACGAACTTGCTCGTGCAATCGAATCATCAAAATAACATCAACAACTATGAATTAAATCCCAAATTCATGAAATTATTCAAGAATACCAAAATTTTCAATTTCTCTAACTTTTAAGTCCGTTTTATACCGAACCAACTCCAATCTTTACCAAATTTTACAAATTCATCTTAATTATTATTTCAAACTTGTACCGGCCGGAACCAAGATACGGGCCTGATACCATCAAGAAAATACATCAATTCGCTTCTAAAAATCTTTATATGTTCCAAAAAATAATTTTCTTCAAAAATTTATTTCTCGGGCTTGGTACCTCGGAATTCGTTTCCCAGCGCACGCCCAAGTCCCAAATTTTCGACGGATCCTACGAGACCGTCGAATTACGGGTCTGAATTCGTTTACCAAGAATATTGACTAAAGTCAATTTTATTTAATTTTTAAAAGCAAATTTCCTTATTTCACTTAGTTTTCACATAAAAAGCTTTCCGGAAACGCGCCCGGACTGCGCATGCAAATCGAGATAAGATAAAAAGATAGCTTTAAGGCCTCGGATCATAGAATTCACTTTCAAAACAAGTGATGCCCTTTTGGGTCATCACATTTGGTCTAACCTTAGCTTGAGGGATGAGGAGTCGTGCCTTATTTGCTACGTGTTAATTGTTGAGTACGACGTATAGTCATGGTGACGAATATTTATACGTTGGTGTCAAGCATGCCCGTGAATCTTAAATTATGACTAATGTGACCCGTTTTGTATTGTCCATTCTATATATGATGATTTCTATTGTTGAACAAGACTTGTGAAAGTATTATTGGTAGTTGATTATTGTAGAGCGTTGGCTCAAGTTGAGAAATGAGTTGTGAAGAAACTGTGGTAAAGAGAGAAGGTTTATATTATTGTCCCCCTTGCCGGGATGTTATTGCTTTTGATATTATCTCCCTTGCCAGGACGTTATTTTTCATGATATTGTTTCCCTTGCCAGGATATTGTTGTTAGGCTATTGTTCCCCTGATGGGATTTTATTGAAATATTATTGATTTCCCTTGCCCACATTGCTTTGTGATTGTTGCTTGTGTGAGGAAGAGTGTAAAGCATGAAGGGTGATGTCGTGTATATTTCCTTTGAGAGTGTTAATGCATGAAGGGTGTTGTCGTACCGATATTGTGAGGTAAAAGCACGAAGGGTGATGTCGTGCCGTATGATGTACAATTCTATGCCATGATATGAGTGATAATGCACGAAGGAACATTCCGTGCCATGATTATGTGAGGCAAAAGAACGAAGGATGATGTCGTGCTGATTTTATTGATTTTATGGTGAGGGCGAGAGTAAAAGCACAAAGGGTGATGCTCTACACTTGTCTTTTATTTCTGATTCTTATTGATAATTGAACTTTGGTGTTCCTTATATTTATGTGTTGTTCTTTTGTTATTACTTGATGTTCCCCGCAACATGCTTCCCCCTCCTATCCTTATCTGTACATTTTGCCTTTATTTTCCGATGTATATGATTTAACTGCACAGGTTTGTTTGGTAGTCTTATCCTAGCCTCGTCACTAATTCGCCAAGGTTAAGCTAGGCACTTACCAGCACATGGGTTCGGTTGTGCTGATACTACACTCTGCATTGTGTGCAGATCCCGGTGCTGCAGCTTTTGGATCACAGTGAGGGTGTTGTCTTCAGTCCATTCAGGCAACCCGAGGTAGTCCTGCAGGCGTCCACAAGCCCTGGCGTCTCCTTCTATCTTTCTATATTTTTTCTTCTATGTATTTCTGAAACAGCTTGTATTTACCTTTCGAACCCTTATTTGTAGTACTCCTAGACCGTCTGTGAAATTGTGATACCAAATCTGGGTAGTTTTCCAGTTTATGGAATTGTATTGGTATTAATATTAAACTGCTACATTTCGTTTTTTCCGCTTATTTAATTCTGTTGTTTTTATGATGTTTGTTCAGCATTGTTAAAGGATTAAAATATATGAAAAAGGTTAGGTAATTGGAACAATCGGCTTTCCTGGCTTTCATTAGTAGACGTCATCACGACCCCTGAGGGTTAGAAATTTGGGTCGTGACATTTATGTAGCTAGAGGACGAGTATATAATTTGTAGGGTGTGTTTGTGTGTAATTTGTTGTTCAATTCAGGTAACCTAATTCAATATTTGAGATCATACTGCTTGATACATTTAGTCAGTATTGATTGTATCTTTATAAAGTTTAGTGCGACAAGTACCTAATTAATAAGATTCCTCTAATGAATAACAGTATTTATTAGATTTAGTTTAACTCCGGTTAATTATGCTATAATTGAATTGAAATTTGCAGGAGCAATGCGGGTTGCGCAGAGTATATTGATAAGGAGATCTTTGGCAAGTTAAAGAGGACGCTCATTACAACAATATGAATTAATGTACGTAATTCCATTGTTATTATATGTATTAAGTTATTTGTTAAATATCTCCTTTTTTTCCTCACAAAACATCATGTATCTATTTTTCAAGCATAAAATTATCTCGACTCTTGCCTGTTTGGAGTATATAACTACGCACGAAGGGCCGGATATAAAAAGAGTAGTTTTTTCTAAATTAATTTTTTCATATTAATCTATAATATATATGCATGGATAGCCATTTGTTAGGGTCGTTCCTCAGTAAAGGTCTACATTTGCATCTATACCCGTTTTTTGGGTCACGTTTTAATTTGTGTCCGCTTTACCAAAAAAATTACAAGCGTACCCACTTTTTCGCGTAACTTCATCATACGGGGCTGAAGTAGCAAAGGCAATCACGCAAAATTTCAGCATTCTAGTAGACGGGTCTGAAGTAGCAAAAATTGTCGTACCAAGTGTACTGAAATTTTTGTTAGTAATTGCTTAACTTAAACATAGTAGCTGAAGTTCTGTTCTCTATCGAGTCTCAGTATCGATCTCTCAGACTCTACTAAGTTTGTCTGTGAATTGTGAAACCTAAGTAACATAGAGCTATTATACCAACTTGTCACGATCCGGATTTTCCATCCTCGGGAGTCGTGATGGTGCTTACTCGTAAAAGCTAGGCAAGTCGAGTGTTATAAATTCATTATCATTTCTATTAAGCCTTTTCAACAATTCAACATAATATGTTATCAAACAGCGGAATAAATTAAATAACCAGAAATGCAGAAGACGAAAACTTAATAGTTTAACCCAACATCGTTACATGAATTCAAAATACAACACTACTCAGAATTTGGTGTCACAAAGTCACGGACTATCTATGAATACTACAAATAAAATCTTAATAAAAATACATGAATTTGTCACCGCATAAGAAAAATAGAAGGAAATAATATAAGGAGACGCCAAGGCCTGCGGATGCCTACAAGACTACCTCAGGTTGCCTGTTGGACTGAAGGCAGCAACCTCACTGCGGTCCAAAAGCTGTAGCACCGGGATCTGCACACAGTGTAGAGTATAGTATCAGTACAACTGATCCCATATGCTGGTAAGTGCCTAGCCTTACCTCGACGAAGTAGTGACGAGGCAAGGACTAGACTACCAAATAAATCTGTGCAGTAAAATCATATACAGTAGAAAATAATACTCCCTCCGTTCCAATTTATGTGAACCCGTTTGACTGGGCACGTAGTTTAAGAAAAAAATAAAGACTTTTGGAATTTGTAAAAAATAAAGACTTTTGGAATTTGTGGTCCTAAACAAATTTAAATGGGCCCCAGAGTATTTGTGTGGTTATAAAA
>MU737992.1:9799-33107 GCA_026770625.1 Nicotiana glauca | reverse complement strand
AATTACCTTATTACAACCATATTAGTGTAAGGACTTATATGGTTGCTATAGGCCGATACGTATGCCCTTAATATAAATGGCTATTGTATAAACGGTCGATATTACTACGGACCACAACGATATAATTACCTTATTACAACCATATTAGTGTAAGGACTTATATGGTTATTATAGGCCGATACGTATGCCCTTAATATAAAAGGCTATTGCATAAACGGTCGACATTACTACGGACCACAACGATAAAATTACCTTATTACAACCATATTAGTGTAAGGACTTATATGGTTGCTATAGGCCGATACGTATGCCCTTAATATAAACGACTATTGTATAAACGGTCGACATTACTACGGACCACAATGATATAATTACCTTACTACAACCATATTAGTGTAAGGACTTATATGGTTGCTATAGGCCGATACGTATGCCCTTAATATAAACGGCTATTGTATAAACGGTCGACATTACTACGGACCATAATGATATTATTACCTTACTACAACCATATTAGTGTAAGGACTTATATGGTTCCTATAGGCCGATACGTATGCCCTTAATATAAACGGTTATTATATAAACGATCGACATTACTACAGACCACAACGATATAATTACCTTAATACAACCATATTAGTGTAAGGACTTATATGGTTGCTATAGGCCGATACGTATGCCCTTAATATAAACGGCTATTATATAAACGGTCTACATTACTACGGACCACAACGATATAATTACCTTACTACAACCATATTAGTGTAAGGACTTATATGGTTGCTATAGGCCTATACGTATGCCCTTAATATAAATGGCTATTGTATAATCGGTCGACATTACTACGGACCACAACGATATAATTACCTTGCTAAAACCATATTAGTGTAAGGACTTATATGGTTCCTATAGGCCGATACGTATGCCCTTAATATAAACGGCTATTCTATAAACGGTCGACATTACTACGGACCACAACGATATAATTACCTTACTACAACCATATTAGTCTAAGGACTTATATGGTTGTTATAGGCCGATACGTATACCCTTAATATAAACGGCTATTGTATAAATGGTCGACATTACTACGGACCACAATGATATTATTACCTTACTACAACCATATTAGTGTAAGGACTTATATGGTTCCTATAGGCCGATACGTATGCCACTAATATAAACGGTTATTATATAAACGGTCGACATTTCTACAGACCACAACGATATAATTACCTTAATACAACCATATTAGTGTAAGGACTTATATGGTTGCTATAGGCCGATACGTATGCCCTTAATATAAACGGCTATTGTATAAACGGCTGACATTACTACGGACCACAACGATATAATTACCTTACTACAACCATATTAGTGTAAGGAATTATATGGTTGCTATAGGCCGATACGTATGAACTTAATATAAACGGCTATTGTATAAACGGTCGACATTACTACAGACCACAACGATATAATTACCTTAATACAACCTTATTAGTGTAAGGACTTATATGGTTGCTATAGGCCGATACGTATGCCCTTAATATAAATGGCTATTGTATAAACGGTCGACATTACTACGGACCACAACGATATAATTACCTTACTACAACCATATTAGTGTAAGGACTTATATGGTTGCTATAGGCCGATACGTATGCCCTTAATATAAACGGCTATTATATAAACGGTTGACATTACTACGGACCACAACGATATAATTACCTTACTACAACCATATTAGTGTAAGGACTTATATGGTTGCTATAGGCCGATACATATGCCCTTAATATAAACGGCTATTGTATAAACGGTCGACATTACTATGGACTACAATGATATAATTACCTTAATACAACCATAGTAGTGTAAGGACTTATATGGTTGCTATAGGCCGATACGTATGCCTTTAACATAAACGGTTATTATATAAACGGTCGACCATATTAGTGTAAGGACTTATATGGAAAAATGTAAATAATGGATTAACCTTTTTTTTTCAAAATGTAAATAAACTTTTTTTAAAACAAAAATGATTGGCTTGATTGGAAAAAATTAGAATACACCCTGTTAAAGGTGAGATTCGATCTCGAGACGCCTATATCATACATACGCTTACTTAACCAACGAACCGATTATAACTTTGATGCGTTTAAGACGTTCATTTATATATATTGAAATTCTAAATGAGGGCTGTATGAATATCTACCTTGGGATTGTTTAATCGATACCCCCAAAATTTCGCTTTTGGAGTTGATCCGCCCATGGTCTTTTGGCGCTCCATCTTCAAAATTTCAACAGGTTTCTTGCTTCTTCCTCTTCTTCTTTTTCCATAATCGTTATCTTAACTTTCGCTTATCCTACTCTTCATCGTTTTGCCTATAATCATAAGCCTAATATGATGGCTCCAGTCGAAAAAAAAATTGCATTAGAACTTTACCTTTGGATATTAGGCAACCTTCCTGATGATGTTATTGATCATATTCTTATACGGATGCCTTTACAAGATGTGGTTAAAACAAGCATCTTAACAAGGAAATAGAGATATACATGGTGTAGAATTCCACAACTAACTCTTGATCGAACCCTTTGGAAAATGCACCAACCTGCTTACTTTGAAACTATAATCCGCCATATTTTGAACCATCATCGAGGACCTGTTAAACATTTTACCCTCTTAATTCCGTATTCGGAGCAATTTTCATATTTTACACAGTTGTTAGGGTTTCTCATTGAAGATGGTATTGAACATCTCAATATTAAATTTTCGTATAGGACGACACCATACAAATTGCCTGCTTTATTTTTCAAATGTATGCTTTTGAGGCACCTATCTCTTGAAGATTGTTCAATAAACCATCCGACATCCTACACAGGATTTGATAGGTTACTTTGCCTTAAGCTATACAATGTTACAATCGAGTACACACTGTTTGGAACCTTAATCTCTCAGTGCCCGTTGCTCGAGCAATTGGTGCTTCTGCTCTCAGATAATCAGTCTGGTGTCATTTTTATTGATGCCCCCAAATTGAAGTCCCTTGACTTCACAGGCAGAGTATGGGCTATTAGTTTAAGAAATGTTCCTCTTCTGGCATAAGTATCGTTTGCTTTTAGGGGAGGCTTAGTCCTGGAAGCAATACCTCACTATACTAGGGTTCTTGAGTCTTTATCTGCGGTGGAGCATCTCCATTTGGATAACCATAGCCTCAAGGTGAATGTGATTCATAACTTCATTCTAGTTCTTTTTCATAGATGGATTATATTGTGGTCTATGTGCCATCATTTTTATTTGGGATGTTCTTTCTAGTTAATGGCTGCAGGTGCAGGAGATGTACCAACAAATCTCCCCTTTCTTGTTGGTTGTGTCAAAAATCTTTACCTTTCTGGTCTCTATCTCGGTGAATTGTATTACGTTGCCTGTGCTTTGATGAAAAGTTTCCCATGTTTAGAACATATGGAAATCAAGGTTACTCTATTACTTAATCATTTGGTTATATGCTTATTATCATTCCATAGTGACTTCTTAGGTGCTGAAATCATTTGGTGTTTTTTTTAAATTATTTCGTAGCTGGAATCTTGTTGTGTACCTATGGCATGTGATAACATTGATTTGGAAGCAAGTTTTGTAGAAACAACATTCATCAACCTCAGAAAAATTGTGATTAGGAGGCTTCGAGGGATAAGTCCTCATATGAAACTGTTGAAGCTTCTTATGGCAAAGTCTCCGACTCTTGCAAAAATCACAATCGAGGCGTTGACGAATGTAGATTATAAAGTTCTCAGATCAGCAATTGAGAATTCTAAATTTAGGTATGCATCACCTGTTGCTGAATTTGTATTGAAATATTAGTACAATTGTGGTTTTTTAAACAATTCTGGTAAATTACATTTTTGGACAAATTCTGATACATGGCATGATTTGATTGCATGTTTTGACAATCCTGCTATGCCATGTTTTGATAAAATTATGTTACATGGCGTGTTTTGAAAATCATGCTATGCCATGTTTAATACAATTATGTTTGTTGGTTAGTTTTAATTTTCTTATGTTTCGTGATGTAAATCTTTCATAATGCCATGTGTGTTTGTTAACATGACTGCTTAATGCTTCAGCTTGAAGTCACTAAGCATGAGGTTTTAAGATGAATTGATCCTTGGCCTAGTAGGAAGATGAGGTTTTTCTTATGATGCATTTGTTACTGTAACTAGAATAGTGATCAAGTTTAATTTCCTACTTTTGCAGTAGACCATATTGAGATCATTAACGAATTTGTCATTTTTATTCTCAAATAAAGTTCAAAAATGTGATAAAAGTATATGGAGTAACAAAATATCCATAATTTTATATTTAACATTAGGTCACACAAATGATAACAGTTTTTAAAAGATATAGTTAAAGGATATTCTTATGTAGAAAAAAATAAGTACATATTATTCTAGAAATATTTAATAGTCCATACCCAACCACTATGTATAATAGTCCATACTCAACCACTATATATAATAGTCCATACCCAACAACACACAACATTTAAACCCTAACTCTTACCAAAATCCTTGAACCAAACAATCCCCAACCGACGAAGATATGAATCCATCTTTTGAAGTTCTGATGAAGGATTCATAATAACGCAAGATTATATGGTAAATGAGCTCTTTTTTCATTTAAAGTTTTATTTTGTTTTAAATGCTTGTGATTTTCGACTTGGTTTTTGAAGAGGGGCACATCTGGGTTTTGAAGAGGGGCACATCTTGTTTCAATAAAAAAAAATGAGTTTTAACCAAATCCAGTTTGAAACAAACAGATCTGGTTATAATAAAATATCAAACAAACTGGTTTTTTAAATTTTTTTTTATTAGTCTCTCAACCAACCAAGTATACATAAAAAAATTGAGTTTCAACCAAATCCAGTTTGAAACAAACAGATCTGGTGGTAAGCGGAGATGGTTCTTTTTTTCTCTCAAATCCAGTTTGAAAAAAACAAATCTCTCAATTTTAATCTTTTTGTTTGCAACATATTCCAAAATATTTTTACGAACACCTTCCTGAATCACATAGCACAGCGGTTCTTCACTATGATGGCGAGCCTTGGTTTATGGAAATTAACATGGGTAAGCGGAGATGATTCAAAGACGGTTGTAAATATTTCGTGATGACTAATAACATCAAGCGAGTTTGGTTAATTAACTTTGAGTTGGTCTAAATTACAAAATTTTGTGTTATCTTCCAATTGCACGTGACAGGCCGATGAACTCTTCAAGATCCCATTGAAATTAATTAGTATTTACATTTATGTTTTGTCTTCCTATTTTGTATTTTTTTAAACTTTTGTTAGCTTTTATGTAGTTATGTAATATGTACTTTTATTTTCTAGTACTTACATTTTTAGTTATGTAATGTGTATTTTGATTTCGGATCCATATCACTTTGGTATCATTTCATTACCCTAAATACAAAACCCTAACTATATCGTTGTAATGTGAATAGTGTGCAGTTCAAAAAAGGATTGGTAACCGAAATAATAAATGCAAGCCAACTAACATAAAATTTTCTCTGAAATAATAAATGCAATTCAACTAACCTCATTAATTACGACAATTCAAACAAACCAGATACTGTGATCAAAGATAGGTTATTTTGTCCACGGATACGTTGTTTTGTCCACTGACCGGAAAATTAGTATTCAATACACCCAGATAGTTTGGCCAAAAATAGGTTGTTTCTTGCACTGACATGAACAATACACCCTTCAAACAAAACCAAATAGTGTGGCAAAAAATAGGTTATTTTTTTCAGTGACAGGAAAATTAGCATTCAACAAACCCAGATAATGTGGCAAAAAATACATCAATTTTTCGCTGACATGAACAGTACACACTTCACACAAAACAAGATAGTGTAGCCCAAAATAGGTCATTTTTTTCACTGACAGGAAAATTAGCATTCAATACACCCTTTTGATCAGGGAGTACTGTTTGATACTGGCTTGGCCCCTATAAATATGGTCACATACTAAAACACTAGAGACCTAAAACACTCACATACTAAAACCTAAACTATGGATGCCTCTCCCTCAACCAAACGAGCCCTAGTTTACTCTTCTACTGGCAGTGAAGACATACTGAAGAAGAGATTCCTCCAACTTTTGAAGTGACTATAACTGATTCATGCATTGACAACGATGATCTGGTTATGCATCAGTATTGTATATAATTTTTTGATTGTGTTTAACCTTTATATTTTCCAAAAGCTTAATATTATTATTTTTTTTCTTCCTTATTTCAGTATATTCCAAGAAAAATCTGCAAGCATCTTCCTCCAACTTTAGAGCCCGCGATTTTGCACCATCGTGGCAAAGAGTGGATTGTAATTATGAGCGTTGGTGATCAAAAAAAGTTCAAGGTAGGCTGGAGACTTTTTGTGTTGGATAATTTTATCAGGCGAGGTTTCGTCGTCAAATTTACGTTGGTTGATGTTTCACCACTGCGTGCTATCTTCATTGTGGACGTGAAGGGAGACGGATATCCTATTTGTACTAATCCGTTTTTTACTTGGTACTAGGATGTGTTTATGTTAAATTCAAACCTTTAGTTATGGTTGTTGTATTTTTTATCTATGCTGAAATGTTATGTTAATTAAAGGAAGGAATTTCAATCTTCATATTACATTCAATCTGCTATAACAGTTTATTTCTTACATTTGAAATCAATTTCAAAGACTATTTTGTTACAACATATTTCAAACCAACCGTTTGAGAATGATAAATGGTTGGGAATAATAAATGCTTCATAGAGACTTAAAATTCAACCTAATTCTACCTACACACTACTAAAACGGTTTGCAATAATAAAAGCTTCATAGACAAGCAAAATATTGAAGACAAATAAATGCTTCATTGAATTATAATCTACCAACCGGCTTTTTTTTTAATGGAGAAGATAAAACACTTATCTACTGATTTTACCTACTCAGTATAGTAACTAAAACTGTTGAGAAATATAAATACTTCATGGGAAAGCTAAATAGGTTGACATTACTAAATGCTTCATCGAGAAGCTCAATGCATTCGGCTCTTTTTAGGAATGGAGAAAATTATTTGTGCAATATTTTTTATGATTTCATTGGTATTATATTAGAAATTTAGATTCAAACCCATATCTAATAATTTACTGGAATGGATAAAAAACTATTATAATTGTACAAATAATTATTCTAATAATTTACTGGACAAAAAATTATTCTAATAAACATTTAGAAGAAAAATTTACTGGAAAATGCTGTAAGAAAATATTGTTCAAACCCTAACTTATTCAAACCCTAATAAGTTAGCTAAGCTGTGTCAGCCAAGATAAAAAGACATGCCATTTTCCTCCAGAATTATCTAATTTTTAATAAATTTAGAAGGGCTCTGGCAACAATGTAATTCATTTAAGCTAGTGAATAAACAATCTTCATTCTTTAAAAGAACAACTTGAGATTGAGACTTGAATAAGAACTTGTCTTAAAGACATAGCTCCATTAGCCAGCAGTACTGTCTCAGCTCGTACGTTCTTTAACCACTGCTTAAACAATGAGGATTCAACATCATTCCTACAAGGAAATAGATATTTTACTCAATCCGAGCCATAGTAAGAAAAATCTGGACCTTAAATGCTTCCTCTTTTGAAAGTCTTCTAGAAATCTAACTACAAATTCCATAAACTTAGAAGAAAAGAAAAAAGCAAAAAGAATATAGCAACTGGAGGGACTTCCAAACTGTCATTTTAATTCAAAGCCAAACCAAAAAAAATGCTTCACCCTTTTCCCGAAATACTCGAAACACTTACTTAACCTCACAACAAATGCCATAGTGATCATGCATAAGTTGAATGCTAAAATGGCACATTAAACATGATCAAAATGTTAACCAATTAACAAAATCAAAGGTAAAAGTAACATCCTTGCAAACCAAAGAGAAACAAAAAACACTTTCAAACACAAGATAACATAAAACCTACGATTGACATAATTAATTTCTAATATTTTCATAAAGCTTCAACCCTATAAATATGCCCGCTAATATAGCAGTTGAAATAACACTTGCTACACGTTCATTTGTTACCACTTTTTTACTTTCTTCACAGGTCGAGCTTGAAGATGACTCTTCTTGTGAACAACTTCTTTTTTGAAATTTTTTGAAGATTTGTAAGGCTTCATCATAATATTGGAAAGCATGAAAATAGCTACCTTCGACTCCAACAAGTATTTTAACACACTCAGATCAACATTTGTATATACCCGACTTCTTCCCACAATAAACAACAAACACCATAGATTTGAGTTTTTGTTTACCTTCAACAGATTTTTCATATTCACCGAACGCCGATATGGCCGCACTATGAGACTTGAAAGACTGGAAGATGCTACACTTAACCCTGATAACCATAGGAGAACATTCACTCCATGAGTAATATATTCCCGGCCTTTTATCCGAAAATACAACATACACTTTTGAAGGACTATTATTCTTAGAATGCATCCTTAATCCTTAATCTATTAAATGGAGGTCTGTTTAAGTATGTTATCAGGGGGTTTAAGTGAGAGTTTGTTTAAGTAGGGTATCATGTGTTTAAATAGTAGGGATTTGAAGAGCTACTAAAAAATATACGGAATACACACTCAAATACTATACATATACAAAATACATAATTATATACATGTATATAGATGATTTATTTTGAATTATATGGGTGTATACTACCAAAAAGAAGGGATGGAAATACGTTTAAAAAAACAAAGAAATATTGGAAAAGACATAGGGTTTGAACCCTTGATATCTTCCATGTGTTGGGAAGACAAATATTTAATGGTGGGGGAGAATTAATGAAAAAGTGACTGAAAGGGTATTTTGGGTATAAAATTACGACTGAAACCCTAAATAGAGCGTAAAATGACTTAAATGACCTCATTTGGGTCAATCTGGCCAATTTCGGTGTGGACAGAAGGATTTTTCCTTATTTTTATAATGAACTACGTGATGCACTATCAACATTGCTACAAAATAATAAATAGTGGACTCTTTTATAAAATATAAAAGTTTAGGACAATTTTAAAAAAATATAATATGATATTTTGGCCCAAAATCAGCTATTGAGCTGGTTTTGGGATTTGCGATTTAGAATTTGGAATTTTGCTAAAATGTAGGTAAAATTTATGGCCAAACATATATTTGCCTAATAAAATCAAAATTAATTTTGACAAAATTTATGGTCAAACGGGTCTTAAAACTCCACACCCTACATAAATTTATTTTTTTATAAAAAGAAACTCCCTGCTATGTGTTAACTGATTATGGTTCTATTATGCTTTTTCTAATTAATGAGGTTACGTTTCAATTAGAAAATAGTACTCCCTCCGTTTCGATTTAAATGATGTAATTTGACTTGGACACAAAATGTAAGAGAGAAAAAAGTACTTTGAAACATGTAATCTTAAAAACTTAAGGGGCAAAAGCTATGTAGGGTGATGATATTTTTGTGACTAAAAAATCCTATCATTAAGGTGAAGCGTGAAAAATATAACATTTAAATTTAAGTTGTTTTTAAATATATAAATGTCAGTTTTGTTTAAATAAACTAATAAAAAAATGTGTTATGTAAATTGAAGCCCACGGAGCACTGAAGTTGGACACTTCGATATTGGAGAAGAAAAAGACACTTGGATAGCATGTTCTAATTTTGAACCTAAAATAAAAGAATAAACAATTTCACCCTTGCAATTAAACTCAATCGATCTAAAAAGATACTCTGGTCCACTACCATAAGATTATTTTGTAGATCGTCTTACTTTGTATTTCTGCACGAGACTTGTATACGGTCATAATCGGGTTTGCCCTTTCGTATGACTAATCGAGACTAAAACATGACAAGCCAAGGTTCGACCTCGTGTTTTAACGAACCACAAAGAAAAGTTAGATTGTCGAGCTCATGACCCAGAGATCGATCAAGATCGAGATTGGCCAAGATCGAGACCGAGCGAGATCCAGGGAAGTTTTCCAAGCCAAATAACGGAAAGCCAAAATATCCGCAATCGGGCAAGAATCACGGCAGAAATCTCGACACGTATCAAGAAGAGGTTGATTAATTATCTAATCATGAAATTCTTACTATGTTTAGAATTGTATCAAGGATAAAACTCCCCTACTACATAAAAAGAGTCTAATCATTTGTAAAACACATCACATTCACGCAATATACTGGCCATCTTTAGTTTTCATTTATCTTGTTACTCTGTTGGAACTTCACTCGGCTCAAGAGAGATCAAACTCGAGGACCAAGGCTGTTCGATTCATTCGGTTTGCATTTATTTCTTTGCATGTCAATTTCAATATTAATATAAATCTTCTTTATTTGTACCAAGTTATATCACGTATCTTTAAAACCACATATAAATTCAATTGTTATCCGATTTTATGGTAAACAAGACTACTTCCACAGCTCGAACTCATAACCCCTTGGTCACATGGTAGCAACTTTACCAGTTACGCCAAGGCTGCCCTTCAATCCAAGTAACACAAAACAAATAACAGAACACAATAAAATGACATGTGATATTGTAAGATAAGAGGGATTTGTAAATTACTTTGAGAAAGAGTTGAGATACTTAAAAAAAGAAATCTATGAAATAATGCAAGTGTTATCTTTGTCCCTGTTTATGATGGTCTAATAATTACAACAGTTCTTTCGCTCATCTCCTATAGAGATGTTCCCACAAGGACGCCAACTATACCACGTAAAATGGGCGTGGGTCACTCTTCATCTTTAGAAGAAAATCTCCCGAGAATGAAAGAAGGGCTTATCGATTTATCATTGTCCTCGTGAATAAATATTAATCTATGCTGACAATGACATTTACAAATTACAAGTAATTCCTACTAATCTCTTATTTACTCGAGTCAGCCAGTTGAATCAGTAGCTCAAAGGCATTGTCTCTGCTTGAAGGAGGATGACATAGCCAGAAATGGTCGCTCCAAGAAGTTAGACTGCAAAGATGTCATGCCAAAACCAGTTGACTGTGGAACTCCAATATTTGAGTGTGGAATTGTGCTGCAGAGAAAAGCAAATTTTAATTTCATGCTTTCATACCGATTAACAGTTAAAGTTCAATTTACTATACCAAGCACACTAATATAAACATAAGGCATCATCCACAAGCAGCTTCAGTTAATAGTTTCATGCAAAATAAATAATTATATTTCTGATAACAGAAACAGATGAGCCCACTTGCATTCCCAGTAAATGACTTGCAAAGTGCGACCCACTTGGGTCTTTTTGGTGTTTGGTTTTCTCAAAGACATGTTTTTGAGGCTACCTGTTTAGCAGAGGGAATGGAGAGTTGGAAGATTAAGTTACGTTCAACCTCTAATAAGAGTAAAGACATTATAATGGCTCAGATGTGTAACGAAATTATGGGTAGAAAAATTTGTTACGGAAACTGGATAGCAGAATGATTCCATTTCTAATCTCCACATGGAAATATAATACTCAACAACCCACCAAAACTTATGTCATTAACAGAGAAAATTTGATAAATGGATACTGACCTGAATGATAATGATAATGAGGAGTCCACTGGAGTAGATATTTGGTGATCAGGCGGAAACAACGACCAGAAAACTGAAAAGGAGTAGTCAAAACAAGCCATGACACCTCTAGGTAATAATATAGAAGATGAAGATTTCAACTAACTATATAAAATACCCAGAAAGAACATAATATGCCTGACAAACCTTTCAGTATTCTAGGTTTCGAGAGTCTTAACACAAGGCAATTATAGAACCCACCCACCCACCCCAGAACAAAAAGAAAAAGAAGTCCTATAAAATCGCAGAAATGGTTAATACAACAACATATTACAATAAAAGGAAAAGTATATGAGCTACCTGATTGTTGCGAGTGATCCTGGTAACCAGGGCAGAACAGCATATCCTGCAAATGTTACCAAAACCCTTTTAGAAGAATATAGCCAAATAAGAAGTCTTATGAATAGAAATCTCTGAAAACAGTGACCCAAATCTAAAAAGAAAAGAAAACCTGAGACAACTCACCGTTCCTGTACCTTGACTTTTACTTGCCATCTTTGCAGGAAATAGATCTACATAATGAGATAAAGGTAAATTGTTTCAGAAAACTGCCACAGCAAAACGAGATCTTACAACAACAAAACAATAACATGAAAAATTAAAGCAAGACATATATCAGGCAAGGACATTTGTTTCATGTTCTTAAAGCAAAAGTGATACTATGAATAAATGGTTTTTTGCATTAAAGAGTGTTTCATATGTAAGATCTAAGTGTCAGGCATGCTGTCTTTAGAACTCTGTTTCCCTGGGCATATTTGAGACGTGTTTACACTTGGATGTTAGCCCCTTGACAAAGGTCCTCGGCAGGTGTGGGTTGTGACAAAGATTTTCATGATGGCCTTGGCACACAACCTGAAAATTGGGACAACATCATGATGGGCTGCTCGGCATGACGGACTATGCGGGGTTGACAAACGCACCTTGAACGGAAGCAAGGCGCATTTTACTTAGACGTGCGGGTTGGCATAACAATGGCAAGGCAAAGCCATGCCAAAGCTGGGGCAAAGACATGGCAAGGCAATGCTGATGCGGGCAGATTTGATCAAGTTGGCGGCGACCAGACATAAACGGGCAGCAGTGGCAATGAACGTGTGCGGCTAAGTCAGTGGTTGGCGAGCTGGGGCTACGACATTGGTGCGGAGCAGTGTCAAGGACAAGGCTGGGCGCAATGCCAGCCTTGGGCACAAAGCAGCTGGGCGAAATAGGCACATGTTGTGCACAAGCAGCAGTTGAAAAACATGTGCAAAGCACATGGGAGGCAGTTGGCGGTTGCAACCTCTTCCAAGACATGCTGATCACGGCTCAAAAATGGGGGCACGTTTTCGTACTGTCTTAACTTGTTTGCCCATCAGTTGGGGCTTGTCAACTGATTGTAGCCTTATAAATACTTGTCTAGACTGTCCAAAACGGGGCAGAAACTTAGTCTAAGGCATTGTGAAGCCAGATTCGTCTAAGTCATTTCCTAAGGGTGGGAAAATCATTTTGGGGCAGGAAATTATGGAATTCTTTGTCTTGGTCATAGGGTTGGCTATTGTGTTCTTGTATTCACATAGTAATACGAGTTGGGAAGAAATTCCTGTATATTGTGTGCGCCTTTATTTACTGTTTTTGCTGCCTATTTCGTTCTAAGCTTCAAACGTCCCTAAAATAAAACGAAGTGTTGGAAAGGCTGAAGTCAAGGCTGGGCTTGACTGCCGCACGGAGGTGAACCTCGGGCAGAAATTCGAGTAACATAAATCACCCCTGTGACAATTACCACCATATCAAGAATATAGATTTCTATTTTGGTGGATATAGAGGCGTAGGTATTGCTTCTACGAAACAAGATAAGAGGAAGACATTAGGAAAAACATGTCAGTTCTCACAAGAGCCATAATTTGTATGAACAAAAAGCACTTGTTGCAACAGTTCTTTGATTGTTGCAACAAATTGAACCATAGACAATAGTGTATTGCAATCTAAAGTGGTTTACATATATATTACCACAGGAGACGAAAATAGGGAGCATGATGCATGGTGAAATAATCAAAAACTTAAAAATTCATACCCAGGCAAGAGGGACTTGGGTTCACAGCCAAAGTCAAACCAAGATAGCAGTCATCCTTTTCTGTCCCAAAATCCCACAGGTTCAACTCAAGATTAGGCTCAGGTCCTGCACAATAGGCTAGCTTCATGACTAAAAGCGAATAATGACACATGCTAAAAGTACTTTACGAGTTCTTACCAACATTACTCAAATCCATCTGCAATGGATCCCCTAGAGGACGAGGAATCCACATATCAACCTATTCATTAGCAAGTGGTCAATTATTCAAATCTCTACGGAAGGATGCCAATTACAATTATAAGTTGAAGCAAAAAACAAATGACAGAAAATAGTTTACATGAAAAAATGGGTGCTGCAAGCATTGCTCAGCAGTTGGCCTCCTCAATGGGTCCCATGAACAGAGTTGCTATGACAGGAAGGGAGGGATTGATCAGCTAAAAACCATTTCCTATTACGTGCATAAAATATGCCAACAATGTAGAGAAGCAGCTATAACAATACCTTGATCAAATCGATAGCTTCCAAGCTAGCACTTGGAATGACATCAGACAGATTGGCTGGTTTAATCTATCAGAAACAAAAGAAAATAATAAAAGAACTGAATACATTATCACTCGCATGTCCATGATAAAAGTCAAAAGAAATTGGCACGAAACTAACAAGAAGCTCATGCTGGACTTACATCAAGACAACTAAAATCAAACAACCGTGAAGTACTTCTCAGTTCTGGGAAGCTAGTCCAGTCTGGCGGTCCAAGAATACAGCATATCTTATACAACTGATCAATTTCACTGGACAAAGAAAAAGGAAGATTATTCTCAAAGAAATAGTTCTCCAAATAATTCAACTTAAGACCGATACGAGTCAAGTTTCAATTTTCCACAGAATCCGGACAATATGCTCCCCAAGCTCTTGGAAATAACTACATCATTCAACTGTCAGTTCCGTTTGAGGTCAAAGCAGCCTAGGTTCCAAGCTAGAAGAAGATAGTAGATCTTTTTCATGTAAGACAATCTGGGATGTGAAATCACCTTTCACCAGGGAAAATTGGGCAAAGAGTGAAAAGTTCAGCAAGTACCGCACCAACTGCCCACATATCTGTGTTCATTCATAAATATGTTAAAGCAGCTGATAGTAAAGAAAAAGAGGATATAAGCAAGATTATGAAATAAAAAAATACTATTCAAAATAAACGACTATGTATAATAATAGTTGGCTGTTTCTGCTATCATTTGTAGACCTTATTCTCATGACTCATGAGTCAAGAAACAGATTACTTAACCAACAAAAACAAACATGAAAGTTTATCCAAGAGTTCTTTGACGCATTGAACAATTTCAAATTAAGGCCATCAAGCTTAAGACTGAGAACTTCCAAACAACACCAGTTCAAAGAGATATACTTTTTCTGGATAGATCATAGAAGAACCAACTAAAGATCCAAAACAAAGAAATCTCACATACATCTATCATGCTAGACAAACCCAAGCATGTGAAGTAGACAAATACCGAATAAACATATGATAATTTTAAGAATGAAAAAAAAAAACAAGTTATATTGGTCAGCAATTTTCTAGCAACCCAAAGTTTTTTTTGTACATACATCTATCATGCTAGATAAATATGGACAACACCTAAGGAAATACGAAGTTTCTAGCAGGAGAACAGCGGTAATGGTCTTCTCTCTAGTTTTACTATTGAATCAAGCCAGCAGTTTTGAAGTCAATACTTTGAGGCATGTGTTAGCATGGTGAACTTGGTCCAAGGCAATTCCTGTCATTCTCCTGTTTTCTTTCACACAACTTTCATAGAATCCATTCAAGGTTATAGTACCTTCAAAGAGCCAAGGGTTACCCTCAAAATAAACAGAAAACATTTCAAGAAAGTTAGAGTTTTCCAGCGTAAAATATCAACAAACACGAAACATACTGCTCAGCTATGTACTTAGATTAATAAGTTTATTAGGACAAGTAGAAAACTAGCTGCCACAGTCGTCGAGAGTCGAGAACAAAATTCAGGATTAGATAATTCTTATCAAATCCTAGCTTCTAAACATACAGCAACTTATTGGTGTCAAATGAAAAATGATCCATTGTGTCCACACAAGAAAGCTTTTGAAATTGCAAGAACGTATTGACGGTGCATACCGATAGCAGGTGTGTATGATGAAGATTGCAACAAAACTTCTGGTGCTCGATACCTTGTAAAGACATTAGAACATCCCTCCATCAGAGGCAAATTTTTCACTAGCACGCGGAGACAAATGATGCACCAAACAAGAGAAGACAACTCACCAACGAGTTGAAACATAATCAGTGAAAGGAGGTAATGAAGACACTTCTCTAGCCAATCCGAAGTCAGCAATTTTAATTATGTCGTTTGTCACCAGCAAATTCTCTAGGGCAGAACATGTGTAACATTAGTTTGCACTGCCATAAACAAAGATAGTAAATAAACCACATGACATTTCAATACCAGGTTTCAGGTCCCGATGAAAGTAACCATTCTTATGCATGTGGGCGAGTCCTTGCAACACCTGAGACATCAATCCTCGAATCTCTTCCTCAAGAAAAGGTCTTTGTCGTTCTTTCATTAGTTGGTACAAGTTACGTTCCTAGACACATTTAAAAGGATAATTTAGAGGTTCACCTTGACATAGTATATATTCTCAAACTAAAAGCAGTAATTGCCAGAGTGGCACAGATATACACTATGTTAACTGAACTAAAGATTCTACTGCACAGACAACGGGAAAGGCGACATCAAAGAGATCTAGCCAAAAGTCTTAAACTGGTACCATGTACTCGAGTATGAAGAATAGCTCATTGTTCTCCCTGACAATCTCCTTCAGTTTGATGATGTTAGTATGATTCAATTTACGGAGGGACTGCACAGAGAAGATTGGAAAACTTAGCTTGCACCAAGTTATATATGTACAAGCAACTCAATTCTAACAAGGTAATTTTTTCTGAAACAATGTGTTGAAATTTTTCCTTTTAGACCATCAAATGTGAGAAAAAATAAGAGGAAACCCACAAACCTTTACTTCACGTAGATTAACACATTCTTCCCAAAAATAGAACTTCCTCTTCATTTTCTTTACTGCAACCTGCAACATATGAAAATCTATAAGTACAATCTCAGAGAAGAATCAACATCCTGTGAGATGTCCAAGCACTGAGAAAAAAGTAACATGAGTCTTCCAGTCAACTCCCTCCAAAGGAAACAAAGAAGAAAGTGAAAAGGTCAAATTTTATTATTCTTTATTTCTTGTAATAGCATAGGCGTGATTAAACACTAATCTCATGCCTCGCCTCAATGTGGCATGGATCTTTAACATGGTTCTCACAAATTATTACGCATGGGACTAAACACAACATGCCCCCGGTCAACTCCCAAAAGGCACTTTTGGTTAGCTAGAGTCTACTTGAGATTTTTGGCAGATATTATTACTGTTGTGTAAGAAAGGGGCCAGTAACTTTCCATTACAAAGTAAACCATGGAGCAAATCCAAGCATTATCATGTTGAGCTCTGGTACTTAGAACTAAAAGAGTTTATTAATTCAGATGCGCAACTTTTCAAACATGCAGCAGATCAAAATCTTTTATGCTGATGCCAAACACAAGCTTCCTACTCAAGTCATAAATTTTGTAAACAGGATTTTGGAATGTCTCCTTATATCAACTAAATGAAAATAGCTGAAAAACATGTGTGGATATATAAAACGTAACAAATTCGGAAACAAAGACAATTACTTACAATTTCAGATGTTTCTGTATTAATGGCCTTATATACATTACCACAAGTTCCATCTCCAAGCTCCTTCAATATTCTATATCTGGAATTATAATGTCCCACCAAGAAGCACATAGTTAGGATCATCAAAAGGAAAACCACCTTTTAATATCCACATAGGGTTTCAATAAGACTTACTTTTCCATTTTCGATTTACAATGACTAGCGGACCAACAATTTCTCAATGGACCTCTAACCTCCTGATAGAGGTTTCTACTCTGTAAAAACAGTGCTCTTTATGTGGTTGCTGACATATATCACTCTTTATGTGCAGCATACGATAAGGTAAATGGTAAAAAATCCACCTCTCATCACTAAAAAAACTGAAAATCAACTGAAAGACTATCAACATGCTTAAACGCAGCCTTCACGAGCTGCAATCAGTAGTTATCATCTAAGAGGCAGCCACTGATTTCTGTCAAATACTTGCTATATTGTGGATAAAATAAGAGTCGGCCATGTCAACAAGATATTGAACCAGCAGCACGTCTTTTTTCCTTGAGCATCAGTTATGTTTTATCTGTCAAAAAGTTTCAGAAAAAGTCAGAGACAACTGTAGAACATGAATAGTGCGTGCTACCTTCAGTGCTTTACAGTATTGAACAATCTGGATTGGAAATATAAATGGAAAAACATTAAAAGCAGAAAGCTCTCTGAGCTATGTGTCAAACAACCAGAGACGGATCCAGGATTTTAACTTGATGGATCCAATCTTTTTGTTTTTATCACTGATCTATTGCACATTCAAAATTATGTGTTCAAAATGTAATATTTATTGAAATTTTGGTGATCTTTTACACACACAGACACACGTGTGTGTATACATATATATATAAATAAGGTTCAGTTGAACCCGTAGCCTGTTAGCTATATCCGCCTTTGCAAACAGCCACCGAGAGAGAGGAGACACAGGATGAGATAAAAAGATCCAAAAATAGCTAATAGCATACGCAAGCTGCTATTCTGTGAAGAGCAATCTCCATTCACTTTCTTATTTTGTCAATACCTATGGCTTTATATTCATGAACTATGTAGCAATTGGCTTCACCTTTTTCTTGCTAGAATTATAATTTCTATATGACATCTGTATCTAAAATGGAAACGGATTCAACTTTAATTTATTAGATAAATCCCAATTTTCCTTTTTTTTCATATTTGTTTCAACAAAGAAAAGTGTTTCAACGGAGTAACAAATCATAGACTATTTAGCATAAGTGCAAATCCAATGACATGGTAAATTTACTACATGAATACATAAATACATAAGTACATATATACGCATCAATGTTATGATCAAATCAAACAGCAATTTTGACCAAATTATTAATTTTTCTTTCAGTAACTCTTCTAGTACCAATAAAATTGAATTTGAAGCAACAGGAGAATAATGCCATTAAATTTATTCGTGATTTACTGAGAGAAGCAACAGAAATTGATTCTCCGTCTACTAGAAAAAAAAACGTAAAATAAGAACAATATAAGAGTAAATACAGAGAAATTTGAAAGAAAAAAATGGAACTCACCGGTTAATGCTGGAGAAACAGTCAAACAATAAACATCTAGAGAGAGAAAATGGAAGATTTATAGAGAGAATATGAATGTGCCGAATGCCGATCGATAATGTAACAGCAAAATCATTTGAAGAAGCATTGGAGAAGAAACCAAATATATTTTTCGAAATATAAAAAGTAATAAAATATTAAAATAGTTTTTTTTAGATAAACAAGAGGAATTAAAAAGTAGCAAAAGATTAAATCAAATTAAATATTGCGAAAGATGCTTGGTGGTGGGAAAAAGGAGTGGTCCTCTTTTTAGTAAGTTTACGTAAAAGCCCTTCAGCCAACTTGTTTCTTTCAACTTATCCTTAGTCGGTTACTTTATGACAACTTTGCCCTCTAATAGCTCGTTGATTTACTACCCTTTGCCGTTTGGGCATCTCAGGGGTATATGCTTGTGCCGCAAAAGGCTTGGAATAATAATATGCACGGGCGCCTTATTTGGTCTGTCTTCATTTAATTTATATTTAATTTTTTTAAAAAATTTTAATTTATATTTATTTTTTAAACAATTTTAATCCCTTTCTCCTTCTCCTAGTGATCTACATATCTCTTCGGTTATTAGACAATGATCCACTTTTTTCTGTTCAACAAGTTATTCTGATTCTAATTCTGTTACTCTCTTTATAACTTCCTCTGAAGCTGACTGTTTTTACTCTGAAAAATCCTCAAAAAATACTACTACTACTACTTGTTTTGCTGCGGCAAAGAGTAAAAAATCAGTGAGAAGAAAAGAGCCGACGTTTCACCACGTTTGAAATATAGGAGTGAGTTTTATTTTATTTGATGCTTGTCACAATAAAAAAAAAACAGAGGAAAATGAGGAGAGTTTGATTAAGTCAAAATCAAGAGCTTTGAAAATCTACAACAATTTGAAGAAAGTGAAACAACCCATTTCGCGTGGTGGTTGTCTTACTAATTTTCTCATATCCATTTTCAATAATGGAAAGGGGGAAAAATCAAAGTGAGATTTACAATCAAATTCCATTGTGTGCTGAAGTTCACCAGTTATAAATAAAAACTTCAGCTCTAGAGCTGAAGTTCGAAAGTTACAAAACAAAAACTTCAACTCTAGAGCTGAAGTTCGTCGGTTACAAACAAAAACTACAGCTATAAAGCTGAAGTTCGCCAGTTACAAACAAAAACTACAACTCTAGAGCTGAAGTTCGCCAGTTACAAATAAAAACTTCAGCTTTAGAGCTGAAGTTCGACATCTACAAAATAAAAACTCCAGCTCTAGTTCACCAGTTACAAACAAAAACTTCAGCTCTAGAGTTGAAGTTCCCCAATTACAAAAAACAAAAATGCTGCTTCAGTCCCGTCTACTAAAATACTGAAATTTTGCGCGATTGTCTTTGCTACTTCAGCCCCGTATGCTGAAGTTACGCGAAAAAATGAGTACACTTGTAATATTATTATTTTTTTTGCAAAGCGGGCACAAGTTAAAAACGTGACCCAAAAAGTGGGTATAGATGCAAATATCTTATAGTGATCTAATCAAATTTAACTTGGGCTGGGCTTGAAACAAGAAATTAGGGGAAATAGGAATTTTTACCTACTTATACTACATATGAAACTTATTTATCCTCTCTAATCAAGTTTTAATCTAATTATATTATCATATACAATTTACCAATTATATACAAATTAATTTTAAATGAGTATCCTTTTATTGTAGCCTTTTAATTTGGTAAATCCCGAAAAATCTTCACAATTCCTTACTTACTGAGACAAACCCAATCTTTCTAAATGATTTTCTTCTTTTTCTCTTTGAAATTAACCCTTTTTCTTTACCGATTCTACAATGTTATTTCTCCTAAATCTCATAATTTTCTCTAACAATGACGAAGAAAGGGATTGATTTTTTATCGATTTGAACGTTGCCATGGCTGGAGTTTGAAGCTTTTTTGTGCTTCCCTTTTTCTTGTTAATGTTCTGGCGGGCTAGCAGTAGATGTATATTAATTATTTGGCTGGATTGTTCAAATTAAAATTATCAATCAATAAATTTTAAAGGTGTTTGACTCTCCACCATTACCAGCCATTAAAAAGCTTTGAAGCTTTGAAATTGAATTCGGGTTTTCAAAAAATATTTTTTCTTTGCAGTGGGTGTTATTGCAAACGATTGGGAATATTCTATGGAGTTTATATCTAGATTTTGAGGGTATTTGGTGAAGATTCGATTTGTTTTGGCTGAATTTCCAGATTGAAATTCGAAGAAGACGCAGAAGAACACACCACATACAAACTATATACAAAATACATACAAAAGAATACAAAATATATACAAAATACATACAGAAGATATATTGTATAATATTTGTATGAAAATTATATTTAAGTTGTATTATATTGTAGTTGTATTTAATTGGGCAAAAACGGCGTATGAAAATTCTAAATAAGTTGTTTATTGTATAATTAATTGTTGAAATTTATTTTTTAGTATGTATGTTATTGTAAATATATCAGATTTTATATTGAATTTTTATGAAATTTGTTTTCAATTTATATGTCATTGTACCATACATTATTCTTTTATCAAATATGAATTATGGCAAAGCGAGAGAAGAGTTGCGCTAATTATGGCTTAAAATAGGTAAACACAAACTGAAAGGATGTAGTGGTAATTTGAACTTCGTTCGTTTCAATTACTCCCTTTTCCAAACAAAGAATCTCCTAATCTAAAGCACTAATAATGGATTGTATATAAATTATAAGGAAAACTTGTTTAGGGTGGGTAATATATAAAACGTAGATAATTTCAGTAAATAAGTTTCAAATATTGTATAGGAACAAAAAAAATCCCAAATCATATTGTATAGCAACTCTTAAGATAATAGCCGGTAATGTATATTTTTGTATATTATATTTCTGTATGTTTATGCAAAAATATACAAATTTTATATAATTTTGTGACTTTCACATATAAATAATTTCGATCGCGAGCTAAAAAACGATCTTTGCACAAAATAATTATCCACGTGATCCTGTTTGAATTACATTTGGTTGAAGTTAAAGAAACAAGTATTTGAAGTTGATGTCAAAAAAGAATATTTGATATTAAAATTGTATTTGGACATAAAATTCACTTTGCAAATAAGTTAAAGTTTTGTAAATAACAATCAATATTCCACTTAAAATACTCCTTACATCAACTTTCTACTTCAAATTTTTTTTTTTTTTTAGTTAGAAGTTGAAAACTAGTAACATAAAAACTAACTTTCAAATACTATATTTTATTGTTTGCTAGGGGTGTCAATGAATATATAAAAATCAATTAAACCGACCGAATTGTACCGCACCGAATCGATATTTAGGTTTCTTTTAATAAAATTATAGGGTTTTATATAAATTTATAACTGTACCGATAATTAAAGTAGGTTTTTTTATTTTATAAAAATAAATCAAAAAATTACCGAACCGTACCGAATAAATTTACATGCGAAAAATATCTTTATATATTAATTTAAAAATAATAAAATATTAAATTTTCCTTGGGCCTTGGAATTATGGAAAAGATTACAATCCAACAAGTAATTAAACTCAAATTCTAATTTTCAAATCTATTATACTACACTTATTAAAACTAAAATTATTTTCAGCATATTCACTAACAAGACACAAAGTATTTTAGCGATTATGAGTAGCAAACTACGATGTATTGAATATGTTCTTTTCATATGGTTTAAAATTATATTTTAAATATTTAATCTTCTATAGACTTTATTCTTGAATTTCAACTTGCTTAGTATCTTTCCACTCGTGTGATTTATATTTTCTTTGTCTTTGTTTCGTTTTTTTTTCTTAATTCATCACCCTTTTCCCAGACCTCACTCTGCGGGACTATACTGGGTAGTTATTGTATTACCCTTTAAATAGTAAAAATGTATAGAGAGTTTTGCTAAGTCAAAAGTATGTATATTATTGCATTCTGCTTCTACTAGTGACTTTTGACAACAACAACAACAACAACAACAACAACAACCCAGTATGATCCCACAAGTGGGGTCTGGGGAGGGTAATATGTACGCAGACCTTACCCCTACCCCGAGGGGAAGAGAGGCTGTTTCCAGGAGACCCTCGGCTCAAGACAGCAACAAAAGACAATACATTAGTACTATCCATAAACTCATACTAAAATAACATAAAAATACATAACATAACAATGCAATAATGAAATAACAGTAATATAGGAAATAAAGGAAATACGAAAAGGATGGAAGGTATACTAATATCCAATAGATACATCCATGTATCAGTAGCTGATCAGTAGCATCCTAAGATTAA
>MU737990.1:30861-74666 GCA_026770625.1 Nicotiana glauca | reverse complement strand
TATAAATCATTTTAGTACCATTAATTTATTTCCAAAAACTATTTTATTATTTTTTATAAATCAAATAGAAAAATTGGCTATTTAAATATTTGCCCCATTTTATTTCGATTATAGCCAAAATTGGACCCCAATTTAAACCTAATTTGTTCTGACCCAATTCCTGCTCATACCCGTCCCCAATCCAATTAAACTGACCAGTACCCGGAGCCCCACCTAATCCCAGCCTTTCATCGTTTAGATCAGCGACTCCCATTAACCCCTTCCTTTTTTTTAACCCAAATGACCTGTTCACCCTAGTTCATTTCTCACATACCACCACCCCGGAATCCCCTTCTCTCTCAATTCTCTCTACAACACCACCGAAACCCTAAGCCTCTGCCACCCTTATCCACTTTGATATCTATCTAATCCATCGCCCTCTGTGGTCATTTGAGACATATACCAGCCTTCGATGGCTTCTACGTGTTTGTTATTATGGTTTCAATGCCAAGTCTTTAAAGAGCTTGGTCCAGGCCTTGTTCGATCTCAGTTCATAGCCCTTCTCCGGTCATCCTTGGTATTTCTCCGCCCAACAATGTCCGTTCGAGTAAAATCCTTGACTCTCCTGGTTAGATCGATAACTTTCGAAGCCTCTCTCACTTTTTCTGGGTGTTATGAAACCTTAATCTCTAAGATCCTTTCCGATTTCCTTCAAATCTACTTTAGATCTGTGTTTATCTTAAACTTTTGAATATCTTCTCGAAGTTTCTTCAATTTTGCATTCAAAACGACTCTTTGTCTTTTTCGATTAGGGCTTTTCCTGTTAAGTTATTTCAAAATCTCTTCTCTGACTTTTAACACGTTTAAGATGTGTGCTTGTTTGAACTCTTGCTTGACTTGTCTGTTTACGATATTTTAAACTCGATTGATGTTGAAAACGCTAATCATTTTTTTGGTTCATTCGAGTTTTTGAAGCTATTTGTTAATGTTTGTTTGATTTACTAGTTCATCATCTTTAAACTCGATTGGTGTTGAAAACCCTAATTTCTTTGGGTTCATTCGAGTTTTTGAGACTATTTGCTAGATATTGTCTGATTTATTTGTTTGTCATCTTTAAACTCGATTGATGTTGAAAACCCCTAATTTTCTCTTGGGTCTATTCGAGTTTCTAAAATGCTTGTTCAACTTAATTGTTTATCATCTTTTAAGCTTGATATTGTTCAGGAAAACCTATGTCTCTGAGCCGAAACTGCTCATTTGAATGCCTGACTTGATTTGAAGTTCCTTGTTTCAACATCTCTTTCCCTAACATGATTTCTCTAATTCCGGGTTCTTACTATCTTTGAAACTCGACTATGCTGTGAGACCCTTTGCATGCTTCTAATACTCTATTTACTTACTACTGATTCAATGAGATCTGACCTACTTGACTATCATGTTTTGAATATTTTATGTCTACTGACTTTGTACTACTATTGCATGTTGTTTCTTTTGCCAATAGCTTGGCCTCGCATGTCTTTCAGAGGGTGTTTGGCTAAGCTTATAAGCTGGTCAAACTGACTTATAAGCACTTTTTGGCTTATCTACGTGTTTGGTAAAATTAAAAATGCTTATAAGTTAAGTGTTTATAAGCCAAAAATAAGCTAAAAGCCATAAGTTGGTCTCCCCCAACTTACCAAATTTCAGCTTATAAGCACTTTAAGTTTGACCAAAATATTTACTATTCTATCCCGAAAATACTTCTTTTTAAAACAAAACTCTTCGTATACCCGGTTCTTCAACTGCATATTATTAATTTCAGCACTTTTATCCAAACACGTAACTGCTTATTTTTTAAATAAGCACTTAAAAGTGCTTTTAACACCCTATGCTTATCAGCTACTCTGTATCAGCAAAGCCAAACGGGCTCTCATTTGTGCATTATATTTATATGCTGGGGTCCCGTCTTTGATTGATCTCCAATCTTGTGACGGATTTCAAAACCTTTCTTTTTTGTGAACTCTAATTTAACTCACCTGTCTTCTCACATGTTTTCAAAAACTTCAAATACCCAACTCCTCTTCTTTCAAAACACACGAACATAAGACATAAAATACTTGAGTTCAGATACACACCTCACTAAAATCTCTCTTTTTTCTCTTGTTGCAACTTGTATTGCTGCATTACCTAGCCTGCTGAAAGCCAAGGCTAGGCTATGGGAAGCTTGCTCATTTTTACTCTGCATTTGCATCTTTACTGGTATGTTCTAACTAATTTTCAGCATCAACAACAACATTTTTTTTAGTGTTTCTTTAATCATTATTTGTCTCCTGTTTGTATTTAAGCAAGTTTCATTATTAAGCATGTTGTAGTTTGTCTTTTCTATTCTGAATTAATGCTTCTATTAATTACTTATCATGGCTTGTGGACCCTAAATCCCCATCCCCAATGTGTTTGTTATCTGTGGTCGGTTTTGGCCATGACATCAGTGAACATTGTTGTGCATGGCCCAAACTTGATCCCCCTAGGATCATAACCTCCATGTTTCCTCTAGTTGTTGTGTGTTACGGATGGATTATAGGCGTGCCAGCACCTTCTATTGTTATGCATGCCCAAAGCAGACCCTTGCTTAAGTATATAGGCTTCTCGTAATGGATTCCCAGCCCCTGACCCCCTTTGTACGAAGTTATTAACTCTTCTTTTACTAGTTATTGTTTCCCTATCACCCTTTACCCCTCTTTTTTATCCCCTCAATTTTAAAACTCAATTTTTGTACTTCCACTATCTTCTTAGAGTTAAGTTTTGCCCCTCTTGTGTGAGCCTTGCCTTGGGACCCATGAGCTCCCTCTAAACTAGGACACATAAAGGCTGGCCCTTCCACACTGGACGCATCTCTATTTGGTTCTATAAACCTAGGTGTAAGCGCTGCATGGGGTCCCTTGAGACTCTTAGGGAACTCTGACACACCCAGGTCCGAGAAAGGCTTTCAAACAAGTGGTATTTGAGGCTTTTTGTTCTATAACTCAGAAAGGAAGTTAGAATCAGGCTTCCTATGGTTGTAGTTTCCTTTTTTATGTATTTTCTTAATGTAATTCAGCAACTGGTCTGTAATAATTTGTAATGAACATTTAGGGTTGGCTAGTGAAAAGGGGATGGATAATTATGGATGCTCAAGGGTAGAAAACATGCCTATAGGATTTGTGTTTTGAATGATTCAATTCTACATCTTTAAACTCGATTGGTGTAAAAAACCCTAATTTATTTGGGTTCATTTGAGTTTCTAAGACTATTTGCTAGATATTGTCTGATTCATTTGTTTTTAATCTTTAAACTAGATTGATGTTGAAAACCACTAATTTTCTCTTGGGTCTATTCGAGTTTCTAAAATGCTTGTTCAACTTAATTGTTTATCATCTTTTAAGCTTGATATTATTTAGGAAAACCTATGTCTCTGAGCCAAAACTGCTCATTTGAATGCCTGACTTGATTTAAAGTTCCTTGTTTCAACATCTCTTTCCCTTACATGATTTCTCTGATTCCGGGTTCTTACTATCTTTGAAACTCGACTATGCTGTGAGACCCTTTGCATACTCCTGACACTTTATCTTCTTACTACTGATTCAATGAGACCTCACCTTCTTGACTATCATGTTTTGAATATTTGCTATCTATTGACTTTGTACTACTATTGCATGTTGTTTCTTTTGCCAATAGCTTGGCCTCACATGTCTTTCATTCTTCTTTGGTTGATCTCCAATATTGTGACTGATTTCAAAACCTTTCCTTTTTGTGAACTCTAATTTTACTCACCTGTCAAGGTTAATTGATTCCTTTCCTTATTTTTGCCTTGCCGAGTCCTTCCCCAAAATAAGTATATTTCTATACTTGGACTCGATTGTGTACTTAATGTTTTACTACTTTATTTTATGGCAATAATCAGTCTACCTATAAATTGATTTTCTTTCCTTCTTTTGAACCTGTTAGTCCGTTAAAAAAGTAATTGCTCAATTAAAGGGGAATCACTTGATTAATTTATTCTTATTGCTGATTACTTCCATGTTTGCATTGAACTTTATTTACTGTCTTACATCTCACATGTTTTCAAAAACTATAAATACCCAACTCTTCTTCTTTCAAAACACACGAACATAAGGAATAAAACACTTGAGTTCACACACACACCTCACTGAAATCTCTCTCTTTTATATTGTTGCTATTTGTATTGTTGCCTTACCTAGACGGCTGAAAGCCAAGGCTAGGCTGTGGAAAGCTTGCTCATTTTTTCTCTGTATTTGCATCTTGAATGGTATGTTCTCACTAGTTTTCAGCATCAACAACAACATGTTTCTTTACTGTTTCTTTCATCCTTGTTTGTCTCCTGTTTGTATTTAACCAAGTTCCAATATTAAGCATGCTGTATTCTGTCTTTTCTGTTCTGAATTAATGCTTCTGTCAATTACTTATCATGGCTTGTGAACCCTAAATCCACTTACCTAATGTGTTTGGTGTTTGCGGTCAATTTGGGTCATGACAGCAGTGAACATTGTTGTGCATGACCCAAACTTGATCCCCCTGGGATCATAAGCTCCATGTTTCCTCTAGTTGTGTGTTCTAGTTGGCCTATAGGAATGCCAGCACCTTCTATTATTGTGCATGCCCAAAGCTGACCCATTCCTCAGTATATAGGCTCATCACAATGGATTCCCAACCCCTGACCCCCCTTGTATGAAGTTATTAACTCTGTGTTTTACTAGTTACTGTTTCCCTATCACCCTTTACCCGTGTCCTTTATCCCTCAATTTTAAAACTCTATTCCTGTACTTCCACTATCTTCTCAAACTTACGTTCTGCTCCTCTTGTGTGAGCCTTGCCTTAGGACCCATGAGCTCCCTTTGAACTTGAACATATAAGTGCTGGCCCTTCCACACTGTACTCATCTGTATCTGGTTCTATGAACCCGGGTGTAAGCACTTCTCGGGGTCCCTTGAGACCTTTAGGGAACTCTAACACACGCAGGTCCGAGAAAGGCTTTGAAACAAGAGGTATTTGAGGCATTTTATTCTGTAACTCAGGAAGGAAGTTATAATCAGGCTTCCTATGGTTGTACTTTCCTATTTTTATGTATTTTCTTGATGTAATTCAGCAACTGGTTTGTAATAATTTGTAATGAATATTTGGGGTTGGCTAGTGAAAAGGGGATGGGTAATTATTCATGCTCAAGGGTAGAAACCATACCTATAGGATTTGTGTTTTGAATGATTCAATTCTACATTTAGAAAGCATGCCTATAGGACAGTTTAACATCCTGCGTGTTCAATTCTGCACTTTAGACACCATGTATAAAAATTTTGCATGTACAACTTCACACCTAGATAACCTGCCTATAGGACTTTATTTTAAATTATTCACGCTTTTACCACTTAGACGTCATGCTCTAGGATCTAAACGGATATAAACGGGTATCATGTTATAATGTTTAAAATTAGTATAACATATGGAGATCATGCCTATAGGAATTCCCAAGTAAAATAAAGTCCTGCGTGTTTCCATTTTGCGTTCAACTAGATATCTTCTCGATAGGGATTAAAATCAGCAACACGAGATATCATGTCTATAGGAGTTAAAACCAGTAATAATGGATACCATCATCTGCAGAATCTTAAACTAGTCTAATTTAGAATCAGTCTATTCCGAACCAATTTTTAAATAACTTAATCTCCCTATTTAACACATTTTAGGAAGCATGCCTTTAGGATTTCAAATCGCTCATATTTCTAGTTTGTTACTACTTTGTCACATTCTGAATTAGTAATAGATAACATGCTCATATGATTATACTCCAAACACTTATGCAAGCCTTAGGTAATAATAATAAATAAAGCTGAACCCATTTTTTGTTAATTAATAATTGTTACAACCAGCAGGCAGGCCTGATTCGGACTTCTTTTCTGAGTTATGTAATAAATTGTTTTGCTTCTACAACTTAAACTCCCGTTTTACCTTAATATTTCCAGACCCTGTTTGTTGTTTGAGTCATGCTATTTGATTGCCTTGTTTGAGGAGGTATATGTGAGCCAGCATTGTTTATGTGCTTCCCCTGTTATTGTGCTATCCTATATGTTTTGTATATCGCCTTAGATTTTTTACCTTTGAAACTCCAACTCAGCCCAATATTCCTCCCTTTTAGGAATAGTAGTCCTAAGTGCCTTCGGGACTGATAAGAGTGGGCGGGTATTAGCATGCAATAGATATCGAGACCAATCCGTGCTTTAGTACCTTAATGGATGGGAAGGGTAGATTTGGATATGATGACTGGTGCACTAATACCACATGTAGCCCCTCTTTTGAGTAGTTATTACCGGGTATTGCATTAATGTGATCCATATTATGAATAAACCTAGGACCCATTTCCTCTCTCTTTCTTTGTCTTTAAAGTATTATGACTTCTTTTCAAAATCAGCCTTTTAATAATTGCTTTTTCAAACCTTCTTTACTTTCAAGAACTTGTGTATTAAAATCCCCTATTATTTGAGCTTTATGTGCTTACATGTTAATTGCACTAAATTTACAAAGAATTGTCTCGCCGGGAACCACAGTAGTGAATCCTGAGGGGTGTCTAACACCTTCCCTTAGGATAATTTCAAGCTCTTTCCCTATCTGTAGTTATCAAAATATAGTTGTAGTTAAACCTTGTATGTGTCCTAATGCACCATAAATCATTAGGTGGTGACTCTTCAAACATGCAAACCCAATTCCTAAAAGGAACGAGTTGTCCCATACCCAAAATGTCATTAACGTGATTCTCCCAATGCGAGGAGGGAAAAAAGGGGGCCCGACACCGTGTACCGTTCATGATATACATTAAGCATCCCAATACATGAGCATAATCTAATTGTGATATGCTTTGGACTTTGTTCTTTGCCAATGCAAAACTCACGTCAATTGGAGTCTTTACAACTTTAAACCCAAAGTGCTTGAATTTTTCAAGTGTTAATATAGTGGGATCGTGACAATGCTAGACCTTGAGGAGTCTTATGGATCTTAATTCCCAGAATTAAATCAGCAACTCCAAAGTCTTTCATATCAAACTTACTAGTTCGCATAAACTTAGTAGCATTTATGTTGGCGATGTCATTACTCATTATCAACACAGCATCCACATATAAGCAAATATTGACTATGTGCTTTGGAACATTTTTAATTTACTCACATTTATCACATTCATTTATCTTAAAACCATTTGACAACATTGATCAGTCAAATTTTGCATGCCATTGTTTGGGTTCTTATTTTAGTCCGTAATGGGACTTAACAAGTCTAAATACCTTCTTTTCTTTACCTGGAACCACAACCCTTCAGGTAGTTCCATGTAGATTTCTTCCTCCAAATCCACATTCAAGAAGGTCGTCTTTACATCTATTTGATGAATTTCAAGACCATACACTGCAGCTAATGCTACTAACATCCGTATGGACGTAATTCTTGAAACTGGGGAGTACATAACAAAGTAGTCAAGACCTTCTCGTTGTCTTTACCCTTTGACTACAAGTGTTGCCTTAAATTTATCAATTGTGCCATCATCTTTCATTTTTCTCTTAAAAATTTATTTAGAACCCAAAGGTTTATTCGCAGGAGGAAGATCAACCCATTCCCATGTATGGTTGTTCTACATGGATTCTATTTCACTATTGACTGCCTCTTTCCAAAATAATAATTCTGAAGAAGGCACTAGCTTATTTAAATGTTCAAAGTTAATTTTTGAATAAAAGGTCATAAAATCTGGTCCAAATAAAGTAGATTTTCATTGAAGTTTACTACGTCTTGGATCCTTCTGATTAAATATACTTTCTTTTGTTTCTTCCCGAGGCCGTTTAGATCCTTCACCAATCGACTCACATTCCTTTTTATATGGAAATATATTTGTAAAGAACTCAGCATTATCTAATTCTATTACCTTATTATTATGAATGTCGAGATTTTATGATTTATGAATCGGAAATCGATATGATTTACTATTGGTCGCATATCCTATGAAAAGACAAGCAACAATTTTTGGCCCTTTTTTTATCATTTTGGTTTATGAACTTGCACTTTTGCCAAACACTCCCACGCTTAAAATAATTTAAGTTGGGATTTCTTTCCTTTCCATTTCATATGGAATGGATTGTATTTTGCGATGGGGTACTCGATTTAGTATCCGGTTAGCCGTAAGAATGACTTTCCTCCACAAGTTCTATGGCAATCCAGAACTTATAAATAATGCATTCATCATCTCCTTTAATGAACAATTCTTTCTTTATGCAATCCCATTGGGTTGGAGCGTGTAAGGGGCCGTTGTTTGATGAATAATTCCATATTCTAAACAAGTTTCTTCAAAAGGATATTCATATTCACCACCCCTATCACTTCTCATCTTTTTGGTTTTCTTGTTAAGTTGCATTTCAAGTTCATTTTTGTATTGCTTGAATGCGTCTATTGCCTCATCTTTACTATTAAGTAAGTAAACATAGCTATATCGAGTACTATCATCATTAAAAGTTATGTAATACTTCTTTCCACCGCGAGATGGTATTGACTTCATGTTGCAAATATATGTGTAAATTAAGTCTAAAGGATTTAAATTCCTTTCAACTGACTTATGAAGATGTTTAACATACTTAGATTCCACACATATTTGACATTTTGATCTGTCGCGTTCAAACATAGGCAATAAGTTGAAGTTAATCATTTTTCGCAAGGTTTTATAATTTACATAACCCAAACGTATGTGAGCACGTGATTTTTGCCCTATATGAATTAGTCCCATAAAATCAAACAAATAATTTTTCCAGTGTTTGCAATTTTGTGAATTTTTGTGGCATTTTTTTGCATTTGTCTGCGCATGTTAATTTTGTCTAAATTATGAGAAATACAAAACATGCTACATTTGCATTTAGGATTTAATTTTGTATTTTTTAAATCAATTGGTAATTTAGTCGCTTTACAAAAATGGAAAACTCACAAAAATGATTTATTTTGCATTATTCAATTTTTAGATTTGAATTTTTTTGGTTTTCCTTTAATTTGGTATTTAATTAGTTGTAATAATAATTAGGGTTAATTAGTTTAATTTTCTAGGATAATTTAGGTTAGGAATTAAGTTGGGTTATGCTTTATTTTCATTTTTAGATAAAGAAAAGGAATTAAAAAAGATTTTTAAAAGGGAAAAGAAAGGAAGTTGATTTTTGGGCCGTCTATGTTAATTCGCTCAAGCCCAGTGTAATTGCTCCCTAAACTCGTCCAGTCTAGCCCACGATCCGCCCCAACCCGGTCCGATCCCCATGAGCCAAACGACGCCGTTTTAGCAGCTTTTGATCTGAGTCGTTAATTGCTTCTATATGTCCGAACTCCTAACCCCCCCCCCCCTCTTTCACTCTTCTCTCTCACCCCACTCTTCTCTTCAGAGACTCACCCTAAGAAACCCTAGAGCTGCCTCCTTTTCCACCACTCGTCGCCGGTGGCGCTGGTCCCAAACCACTCCAAATTGACACCACAAAAACACCATGACCCCCTCATTCAAAATTCTCACCTCATTTCTTTCGAAACATGCCAGAATCTCTCAAATCTTAGATCAAAGCTTAAAACCTAGAATTCCAAAACCCCAAATCTACAGGGCTGTTTGAAGATTTGAGACTAAAATGGACTTTATTCGTGTGTTTTCATTTGAGAACACACGATTAAGGTTTATTCCGGTCGGAAATCGAAGATTCCGTTGAAGTTTTCAAGACTTTCATTCGACTAGTTTAGGTACTATTTAGCTCTTTTCTTTTTTTTCTTTTCTTGAACTTTCTTCTTCTTCTTTGATTCTATTCGCTTGCATGTCTTGTTCTGTCTCCTCTCTTCCTTTATTCATTATGTGTTCATTTTTCTTTCATTTTTCTGTTTGCTTAAATTATCCTAATGGAAAATATAGTTTAGATGTTTAGTTAATTAGTCCGTTTACTCTTTTCTTTTGTTTGGGTTTCATTTTTAAAGGTTTTTTGGTCCTTTTGTGGGGAATTTTGGCCAATTCATAAAATTGTGAATCTCTGATTGGTATGAATTGGGCTCTGCCCAAGAGGAGATTTAATTGGAATTTACAGACTTATAAGACTTTGAATTGGGTCAATTTTGACCCATCTGGTCTGGTTTCAGGGATAAATAACAAGGCTTAAAGGGGTACTTTGGGTAATTAACTTAGGGAATCTGGATGTAGCTGATTGAGGAAGCTTCTAGGAAGCAGGGGTAAGGGACTCATGTGAGAATCTGAATTTTACCTTAAGGGTATGGGAGTAAAAACAAAAAATATCAAAAGGGTAGAAGTGCAAAATATAGTTTATTTAAGCTGCCCTAATGCCTTGTCTATAAAGGCACCATGACTTGATATTCAAGTCAGATTTTAGATATTGAAAACCTGAAAAACTGAAACAACTGCCTCTCTTTAAGAAATTCTGAAATAACTTTGAATTCTTGGCAATTTCTGGGAAACTATTGAAAATTCTTCTTAGTTTTTTGTTCTTCTAATCTTAATAATTAAGTTCAAATCACTGAAAACTAAAAAGTTTTACATTCTGGGTTAAAATTGATTGAATTCTGGGTATTTAAAGAAGCTAGGTTTAGATTTGCTATTTGGAAACACTGCTTCATTGTTGGGTTTCATCATTGTTCTGTTGTTGATTTTCAAGCTGGTTCTACTGTTGTTTCTTCCTTATCTGAGCTTGCTATTGCTGCTCTTTCTGATCACTCCTAGTGTCACGACACTAGTTCGCCCTCCATGAACATGTCGTGATGGCACCTATTCCCTATGACTAGGTAAGCCTAACAATGCGGAAGATAAACATATTTGCAGAAGAAAGTAATTAAACTGAACTAGTGAAATAAATCAATGTTTAAGGTGCCTCCTGGCACATACAACAACAAGTCTCGATGCTAACAAATATTCCCAAAACCCGGAATCTCACAAATCACAAGCTAAGGGATACATAAGAGGCTCTTACTCAAGAATGTCTATGCAAAGGATAAATACTAAAAGAACTATACTTATTACAAAAAACTGGAAAGGGACTTCTCGGTCTACAGACGTAGCAGATATACCTCGAAGTCTCTACCAATACGCCTCCTTCCAAGGCTGACATAACTGAATGGGTGTACCTGTGCCTGCACAACAAAAATGTGCAGAAGAGTAGCATGAGCAAACCACAGTGGTGCCTAGTAAGTACCAAGACTAACCTCGGTGGGGTAGTGATGAGGAACAGTCAAGGCACCTACCGGTGAAATAACCAGTATAATCATGGTAGACAAGGGAACGATATATAAATATGTAAAGTCTTCATGGATATTCAAAAATGCTACAGATAACAATAAAGGGAAAGGCAACAGTAACCACGAGAATATAATAAACGATAATACAAAATGACGGCAGAATCACAATCCCAATCCTAAGATCAAGACACAGCAAGGGCCGTTAGTCAACAACTCATATCCCCTAATGATGTTCACATAAGGTCTTATTCAACTCTTACTAAAATTTCACCAAGTCTTGGACGAATTATAACTCACGAAAGCCCAGCATCTGAAATCTAACACCTGGCGTCATGTGCCCTATCAATCTCACGATCATACTGACAACTAACTGGATAACTAGGTCCACTCTCACATATATAATGGATAACGAGGGCGTATCTCCACCCTTAGCAAAATCGGAAGGTATTCACCTCTAATAGGGAGAGTCCAACTACGTGTATGCTTGTACAAGTGTGTTTAACAAGAACTCCACCAACTAGTAAGTATAAGAGATGGAACGGCAAGCACCTGAAATGCTTGCACACGGATAGAATCAACAAAGAATATCATCTCAGAACAAAATGCGTTTAACAGGGGATCACCCAGGATATCGTCCTGTAGTCCCAAACATAAATATGTGTGCTAGGGATCTCTTGGTATCCCGAGGATCTCTTGGTATCCTCAATATATGTGCTGGGGATCTCTTGGTATCCCGAGGATCTCTTGGTATCCTCAATATATGTGCTGGGGATCTCTTGGTATCCCGAGGATCTCTTGGTATCCTCAATATAAGTGCTAAGGATCTCTTGGTATCCCGAGGATCTCTTGGTATCCTCAATATATGTGTTGGGGATCTTTTGGTATCCCGAGGATCTATTGGTATCCTCAATATAAGTGCTAGGGATCTCTTTGTATCCCAAGGATCTCTTGGTATCCTCAATATATGTGCTGGGGATCTCTTGGTATCCCGAGGATCTCTTGGTATCCTCAATATAAGTGTTGGGGATCTCTTGGTATCCCGAGGATCTCTTGGTATCCTCAATATATGTGCAGGGGATCTCTATGTATCCCGCATTATAGTCCAATCAACATAAATGTACGTGTGCATGGCATCACTCTTCGTACCTTATCACCCATCCTCACCCAAATAATAGAACAACAACATTCCGATAAGGGAGTCAGCAATAGAAGACAATAACGTCCTGGCACAGGAAACCACAATAGAAACAATAACATCCCAGCAAGGGAATCCACAATAGAAACGATAACGTCCCGGCAAGAGAATCAACAGTAGGATAATAACGTCCCAGCAAAGGAACCAACAATAGAAACAATAACGTCCCGACAAAGGAACCAATAATAGAAACAATAACGTCCCGGCAAGGGAATCAGCAATACATAAGAAGGGGTCACGAAAAACCAAGAAGCACGATAACCTCCACAAATAACAAGACATAATAAGTGCGTGATAGCTATACCGGTAACCACAATAGTTGGACAAGTAATATATTTGCATGAAGTCACAGATGAACTTACAATCAAGGAGTATCCAAACAATAAGGAATTTAACATGAATCGAATAATTTCAATTAAGGAAATGTCAACTAATCATAAGATATCTAACTTCTTTCCAATTAAGACCAATTAATTACATGAGATATAACGTTTATGATTTCCAAATGAAGGCGAGTAGTTAGGACGGATAATATGACTATAGAAAGGTAATTATCTTCAGTTAAACATGTAAAAGTCAATTAGGCAACAAGAATAATTCAAGAAGAGCAAATACATTCCATGTAAGACATGTAGAGGTGAAACTAATAACAGGGAACTCAATCGTATCAATAACATCTTCATACTCGGTGACTACAAGGGTATAAGAGCCTAAATGGGCAATTTACCACAAATAAATCCAAGCACGCACTCGTCACCTCGCGTGCACTAAATACAATCAACAGAGAAGACTCAATTCCTAAGGGGAAGTCCCCCACACAAGGTTAGGCAAGATACTTACCTCAAACCGG
Source organism: Nicotiana glauca (assembly GCA_026770625.1). Taxonomy (NCBI): domain Eukaryota; kingdom Viridiplantae; phylum Streptophyta; class Magnoliopsida; order Solanales; family Solanaceae; genus Nicotiana; species Nicotiana glauca. The sequence goes on along the minus strand of MU737990.1, from coordinate 61,383 downwards.
CTGAATTCAACTAGCATCCACGTTCTTGCCACGAGTTCTCGACTCCAAATGGCCCAAAGCTATTCAATTAAATCACACATTGTATATAACATCTCAAGCAACTGATTCTATCATTTAATTCAAACCTAAAGCGCTAAATTAGGTAAAATGAGCAAAATGCCCCTAAGGCCAACGGCTCAGAATCACCAAACTTTCACATCTTCAGAAACCTCGTACTCTCACGAGTCTAACCATAGAAGAATTTCCCAAATAGGAGGTAAAATGCCAACTCAAAACACAATAATTAAGTCTAAGAAGTTTCATCCAATTTTCCCCAATTTTGACCTTGAATTCGAATTCTAATGGTGGACTTAACTAGATATTGATAGAAAATAACTAAATGCGGTTAAGGAAACATTACCCAGTGATATCCTCTTCAAAATCCACCTAAATTCGCCTTCTCCCGAGCTAAATTTTGATATCTATAACTTTTGGAATAAACCCTCGGATTTTCCCTTTTTCAGAACTGTGCTTTGCGCTTCTACAGACAAGGGACCGCTTCTGCGGTCCCGCACATACGGACCATGAGCCGCTTCTGCGACTCCTCACTTAAATCACAAGTTCCACTTCTGCGGTCACAAGAACCACCTCTGCGGTTCCGCCTTTGCGGAAACTAGACCGCTTCTGCGGTCTCTGAAGAGTATGCCCAAATTGCTTATGCGGTCCTTAAACCGCAGAAGCGAAAATATCAGAAGAGTTGCTGCAAATTTTCTTCCAACTCCAAAAACTTGCCCGTTGGGCATCCGAAACACACCTGAGGCCCCCGGGACCCCGTCTAATTAGACACACAAGTCATATAACCTAACACAGACTCGCTCGAAATTCCAAATCATATAACACAACATTGAAACGATGAATCAAACCCAAAATCAAGTTTATGAACTTCTAAATCTTCAAATATCGAAACCAATGCCAAAACCTATCAATTCAACTCGAAATGATGCCAAATTTTGCAGACAAGTCCAAAATGATATAGTGGAGCTGTTCCAACTCTCGGAATCGTGTTACGACCCCAATATCCCAAAAGTCAATTGTGGGTCAAACGTTTTCATTTTCCAACTTCATCTTTCGCCGAAAGGCCTCAATTTACTCTACGGACCTCCAAATATGAATCTGGACGTGTGCCTAGGTCCAAAATCACCATACGAAGCTATTGAGATCATCCATGACCCATTCCGGGGTCGTTTACCCAAAAGTCCAATTCCAATCTACTTTTCACCATTCTAACTTCCAAAACAAGGTTTCTTCTCTAAATTTGACTCTAAACCATCCGAAAGCCGAATTCCACCATGCACGCAAGTCGATACTCATATCCCGAAGCTGTTCCAGACCTTATATTGCTGAACGGAGCTTAATTTCTCAAAATGACCGATCGGGTCATTACATCCTCCCCGTCTTAAAACCAATGTTCATCCTCAAACATGCTAAGATTCGCCTCAAAGTCCTCAAGTCACTGAGTGCGCACTTCCAACATACACCCACAGGTGATCCCATGTCACCCAAATCACATAAGCATGACGACGCCATCTCAACTGAAATTTAACATTTCTAGCAATACAATTAAGCCTTCAAGCCAGAATTCTCGCCTTCCATCTGTTTCCCAAAAGACCCGATTCTAAGTCCATATCCGGTATCAGTCTCAACCTGCTAATTCAATATAAGCCAACACATACGGGGTACAGCTACAGAACATGACACACCACACATAGGCCCACAATAACATTTCTGATAGCAATACTTGCCTGAGATCAAATCCGTACCAGCCATAAGCCTTATCTTCACAGGAACTCTTTTCAAACCTCCACAACACTGTTGATGATATAATAACCACGAAAACCACATAAAAAAACATTCGAATAACCAAATCTCAGCCAACACCAACGGGTACACACCCCACAAACTAAAACCCAAGAAGCATAAAACGAAAATGAATGAATATGGGAAGGGAAAACATATAAGGTAGCTAATAAACAAATCAAACTAGCACAAATTATTCTACGACGTAAATCTACCAGGACATTTAACAAGAAGGAATGAAAGAATATAAAGGACTCATAAGGATCTTATACTGATATAACTCTCACCGTAATATACAACCCGGTCTCAACATATCAAACCACTTGAAATCACGAGGGTCCCGCCCTCAAAACTGAATCACAAGTAGGGCACACATCAACCTATCTAGAGACTCTCAGTAGATCAATACCGTGTACAATTTACAACATAGACCAGCTCCCATACCGGTAGAGCATAGAAATTATAGCTCATAGCCAAAAATGCTCAAAAGTCACATCAAGCCTACCAAAATAGACAACAGGAAAATACTACTAGCCTCGTAACTCTCGTCAACGGCTAGAATCAGACGATAGACATGTCTATCACTCATAAAACCTCCCAACAGGATAATCACATAGATGGAGTGCAAATCATGAAGCGCTCCCATAAATGGACCAACAAACTAGGAAATCCGCCCCAATAAGCAGAACTGTGATGAACTACAGAATAGTGCCCACTATAACAAAATGAACTCGTACCTGAATGACATTAGCTGGAGCATCGGCCACAAACCTACTATAGGAACACATCAACGAGTCAGGCCTCCCCTTCTTAGGCGCCCTCTACCCACCTAAATATCTCGCTGTGACACATCGGTCCGAAGTCTGGGACAATCTCTCACTATGTGGCTAGTACCTCCACACTCAAAGCACCCTCTCTGCTGATGAGGCGGTGGGAACTATGCGGTACTTGTAATCCGAGACCCCTGAACACCTGAATCACCATGCATACTATGAAGCACGAACTGAACTGGCTTACCCGCAAAACTTCTACTATGATGTAAACTGCCTCCAAAACAAGGACGAGTACATCTCACCGGTCTACGAGGCCTCCTAACCTTCTTAGATATCTCTCCTGATCTCATCCATTCTCTCTCTCATGATGCATACCCTCTATCCTCCTAGCAATGTTTATCGCCTGTTGATATGGAATGACCGTTTCTAACTCATGAGCCATACTGGACATGATGTTGGGAATAAGTCCCTTAATAAATCGGCGAACCCTCTCACGAACAGTAGAAACCAAGGCTGAGGCATGTCTAGCCAAACTGTGTATCGGACAGCATACTCCGAGACAGTCATAGCATCCTGACACAAATTCTCAAACTCCACGCGCTATGCATCCCTGAGGCTCTGAGTAACAAACTCTCATAGAACATATCTAAAAACTGGGTCCAAGTCAGTGAAGCTGCCTCGTCTGGGTTTAAATCATAGGTACGCCACCAGTAATAGGCAGCTCCTCAAAGCTGGAAAGTTGTGAAAGAAACCCCGCTCGATCCGGAGATACCCAAAGTACGGAGAATGCGATAACACTCATAGAAGAATTCCAAGGCATCCTCCTATGCTAAACCACTGAACTTAGGAGGCTTATACCTCTTAAAACTCTCAAGCCTCATCTGCTCCTGCTCGGGAGCCGCTGCCATGACCTCGGGCTGAACTAGCTCTACAGGCAGATAGGAATAATCTTAAGGACCTGCTCAACATGCGCTCGCTACTCAGGAGTGCGGGCGATGGGAGTCTGTGCTCCTCCGCCGACCTGGGGCACAGCTGCAGTAAGCGGAAGCAATCCTGCCTAAGCCGAAATGGTGTACATACTCATGAACTGTGCCAAAGTCTCTTGAAGGGCTGGAGTAGTAGTAGCTGTAGGCGTGTCAGATGCTCAGACTCCGGCTGGATCTGTTGGTGGTACCTCAGTGACCATTTGCATAGGTGCTCTCGCTGCACCACGCGTGCGTCCTTGAAATCTAGCCTTGTGCTGACCTCCGACGGCTGCATCAAGGGGCGTGGGTGCCTGATCAACTCGTGCAGTACGTGTCCTCACCATTGGTGAGAGAGTGGAAGGCAGAGGATTAGGATTGTAAATGCCAAAATCTTGCATGACAGGGAAATTAAATGAAGTGAAAATTTTCCTAACGGTTACATAGTTTCTTGCAGATAAGTACAGACGTCTCCATACCGATCCACGAGACTCTAATAAACCGGCTTATGATCTATGACTCCTATGAACCTAGAGCTCTGATACCAATTTGGTACGACCCCAGTTCACCCTCCATAAAGATGTCGTGATGGCACCTAGTCCCTATGACTAGGTAAGCCTAACAATTCGGAAGATAAATATATTTGCGGAAGAAAGTAATTAAACTGAACTAGTGAAATAAATTAGTGTTTATGGTGCCGCCTGGCACATACAGCAACAAGTCTCGACGCTAACAAATATTCCCAAAACCCCAAATCTCACAAATCACAATCTAAGGGATACATAAGAGGCTCAGACTCAAGAATGTCAATACAGATGAGAAATACTAAAAGAACTATACTTATTACAGAAAGCTGGAAAGGGACTCCTCGGTCTACGGACGTAGCAGATATACCTCGAAGTCTCTACCAATACGCCTTCTTCCAACGCTGACAGAACTGAATGGGAGTACCTGTGCCTACACAACAAAAGTGTGTAGAAGAGTAGAATGAGCACACCATAGTGGTGCCCAATAAGTACCAAGACTAACCTCGATGGGGTAGTGATGAGGAACAGTGAAGGCACCTACCGGTGAAATAAACAGTATAATCATGGTAGACAAGGGAATGATATATAAATATGTAAAGTCTTCATGGATATTCAAAAATGATACATAAAATAACAAACGGAAAGGCAACAGTAACCAGGAGAATATAATAAATGATAATACAAAATGACGCAGAATCACAATCCAAATCCTAAGATCGAGACATAGCAAGGGCCGCTAGTCAACAAGTCATATCCCCCAATGATTTTCACATAAGGTCTTATTCAACTCTTACTACAATTTCACCAAGTCTTGGACAAATCATAACTCACGAAAGCCCAGCATCCGAAATCTAACACCTGGCATCCTGTGCCACATCAATCACACGATCATGCTGACAACTAACTGGATAACTAGGGCCACTCTCACATATATAATGGATAACGAGGGCGTATCTCCACCCTTAGAAAAATCGAAAGGTATTCACCTCTAATTGGGAGAGTCCAACTACGTGTATACTTGTACAAGTGTGTTTAACAAGAACCCCACCAACTAGTAAGTATAAGAGATGGAAAGACAAGCACCCGAAATGCTTGCACACGGATAGAATCAACAAAGACGATCAGCTCATAAAAAAATGAGATTAATAGGGGATCTCCCAGGATATCGTCCTGTAGTCCCAAACATAAATATGTGTGCTATGGATCTCTTGGTATCCCGAGGATCTCTTGGTATCCTCAATATATGTCCTAGGGATCTCTTGGTATCCCGAGTATCTCTTGGTATCCTCAATATATGTGCTAGGGATCTCTTGGTATCCCGAGGATCTCTTGGTATCCTCAATATATGTTCTATGGATCTCTTGGTATCCTCAATATAAGTGCTGGGGATCGAGGATCTCTTAGTAACCCCAATATATGTGCTGGGGATCTCTTAGTATCCCGAGTCCCAAGGATCTCTTGGTATCCTCAATATAAGTACTGGGGATCTCTTGGTATCCCAAGGATCTCTTGGTATCCTCAATATATGTGCTAGGGATCTCTTGGTATCCCGCATTACAGCCTAATCAACCTAAATGTACATGTGCACAGCATCACCTTTCGTACCTTATCACTATTCCTCACCTAAATAATAGAATAACAACATCCCGGAAAGGGAGTCAACAATAGAAGACAATAACGTCCCGGCAAGGGAATCCACAATAGAAACAATAACATCCCAGCAAGGGGATCCACAATAGAAACGACAACGTCCAAGTAAGGGAATCAACAATAGAATAATAATGTCCCGGGAAAGGAACCAACAATAGAAATTATAATGTCCCTGCAAGGGAAACAACAAAACATAAGAAGGGGTCACGGAAAACCAAGAAGCACGATAACCTCCACAAATAACAAAACATAATATATGCGTAATAGCTACACCGGTAACCACAACAGTTGCACGAGTAATATATTTGCACGAAGTCAGTGATGAACTTACAATCAAGGAGTATCCAAACAATAAGGAAGTTAACATGAATCAAATAATTTCAATTAAGGAAATGTCAACTAATCATAAGATATCTAACTTCTTTCCAATTAAGACCAATTAATTACATGAGATATAACGTTTATGATTTCCAAATAAAGGCGAGTAGTTAGGATGGATAATATGACTATATAAGGGTAATTATCTTCAGTTAAGCACATAAAAGTAAATTAGGCAACAAGAATAATTAAAGAAGAGAAAATACATTCCAAGTAAGACATGTAGAGGTAAAACTAATAACAGGGAACTCAATCGTATCAATAACATCTTCATACTCGGTGATTACAAGGGTTTAAGAGCTTAAAGGGGCAATTTACCACAAATAAATCCGAGCACGCACTCGTCACCTCTCATGCACGGAATACAATCAACAGAGAAGACACAAATCCTGAGGGGAAGTCCCCCACACTAGGTTAGGCAACATACATACCTCAAACCGGCTAAAATGAACTAGCAACCGCGTTCTTGCCACAAGTTCTCTACTCCAAATGTCCCAAATCTATTCAATTAAATCACACATTGTAATTAACATCTCATGCAACTGATTCTATCATTTAATTTAAAGCTAAAGTGCGAAATTAGGTAAAATGACCAAAATGTCCTTCAGGCAAACAGCTCGGAATCGAAAAACTTTCACATTTTCAGAAACCTTGTATTCTCACGAGTCTAACCATATAAGAATCTCCAAAATCGGAGGTCAAATGCCCACTCAAAATACAATAATTAAGTTTAATAAGTTTCATCCAATTTTCCCCAATTTTGACCTTGAATTCGAATTCTAATGGTGGATTAACTAGATATTGATAGAAAAAAACTAAATGGGGTTAAGGAAACATTTCCCAGTGATCTCCTCTTCAAAATCCACCCAAAATCGCCTTCTCCCAAGCTAAATTTTGATCTCTCTACTTTTGGAATAAACCCTAGGATTTTTCCATTTTCAGAACAGTGCTTTCCGCTTCTGCAGACAAGGGACCACTTTTGCGATCCTGCACATGAGGACCATGATTCGCTTCTGCGACTCCTCACTTAAATCACAAGTTTCGCTTCTGCAATCACAAGAACCGCCTCTGCGGTTCCGCCTTTGCGGAAACTAGATCACTTTTGCGGTCTCTGAAGAGTATGCCCAAATCGCTTCTGCGGTGAGCTAGGCCACTTCTGCGGCTCCACAGACGAAACTATCAGAAAAGTTGCTACAAATTTTCTTCCAACTCCAAAAACTTGCCCGTTGGGCATCCAAAACACACCTGAGACCCCCGGGACCCCGTCTAATCACACACATAAGTCATATAACCTAACACAGACTCGCTCAAAATTCTAAATTATGTAATACAACATCGAAATGATGAATCAAACCAAAAATCAAGTTTATGAACTTCTAAATATTCAAATATCGAAACCCATGCCGAAACTTATCAATTCAACTCGGAATGACGCCAAATTTTGCAGACAAGTCCAAAATGATATAACGGAGCCGTTCCAACTCTCGGAATTGTGTTTTGACCCCGATATCCCAAAAGTCAACTGTGGGTCAAACTTCTTCATTTTCCAACTTCAACTTTTGCCAAAAGGCCTCAATTTACTATACGGACCTCCAAATCTGAATCCGGACGTGCGCTTAATTCCAAAATCACTATACAAAGCTGTTGAGATCATCCACGACCCATTCCGGGCTCATTTACCCAAAAGTCCAATTCCGGTCAACTTTTCACCGTTCTAACTTCCAAAAGAATATTTCTTCTCTAAATTTGACTCTAAACCATCTAAAAACCAAATTCCACCATGCATGCAAGTCGATACTCATATCCCAAAGCTGTTCCAGACCTTATGCCACTGAACGGAGCTTAATTTCTCAAAACGACTGATCGGGTCGTTACACCAAGCTCATTTTTCTTTTTTGGTTTTACTGTTGTTACCAGGTATTACTCACCCCTTTTGATATGAGAAATAGAAGAATATGAAGGTATTTGAATTGAGTTGCAATATGTGTTTATTAAAGCCTTGCTTCTTAGATTGTTGAAAGTCATTAGACTCTCTAATTAGTTTAATTACTTTTTTTTCATGTTTGAATCTTTCTTGCTTCAGTTTTTTTTAAATATTTATATGTAATGATGATTAAGTCAGGGCCTTAGCCAATTAGTCTAGATAAGGTTGAGTTTGGTTATTTATATGAGTGGACATTTTAAGGTGTTGCATCAAAGGATCAGATTTTGTTTTGATTGCGTTAAAATCAGTGATGTTAATTTTTGACTAAATCTGCTAAAAAATGTCGAGCATGGGTGGGAAACTAAAAATTGTTGATGGGTATACATATCAACATTTATAAAATGATAAATGAAGTCATGTATTCCTTTCATTGAAATGTTTAATTGACTCATTAACATTCAACATTTGGACTGATTTACAGAAATGAGTTGGTCAATCTGCAAAGACGAAACCATTGGGCTTGTCTCCTGAGCCCAATAACTCAAGTTGTTATTGCTGGATCCTTCACATAGCAGACTTAATTCAAAAAATTCATGCTAAGATAAAAATTGGAGGTTTAGTTAGCTAATTTATGCTTGAATAGTTAAAATTCAGAAGTAAATCGTTAATTTAGTGGTATGTTTCAATTGGATTTGCATTTTTGTTGATTTGTATGCTAACGATTGGTTTTCTAGAATTTGGGCTTAAATGGGCCCAGCAAAGGAACGCCCCCTTTGGACTCGTTTGTATGCCTTGCATTCTTAATGTATATTCTTTTGAGAATTGGGCTCATCTTTGGCCCAAAAAGAAAATATGAGCAAATGGAATTGTATACTCTTATATTTTTGGGCTTGCCTTTTTAACTTCCCTTCTGAATGATATTGATGGCCTGAAATGTTTCTCTTCTTTTAAGTAATCGACAGTGTTACTTTTTTTAAAAACGTTTTCTTCTCTTAATTAGTTTGGAGATTAGCATAAAGTAGAATTCGGTTTCCTTTAATGTTTAATTTATTAAATCCATTCAATTAGTTGAGGTGTGGCATATTAAATAGAATACAGCTTATGGCCCTCAAAATTTAGTTTGAATTTTCCTTTAAAATTGGAACCGAGGTGTATCATGTCAAATAAAATCTCAAAATGCATGGCCCTCACTTAATTACTATTTTAATCGTTAGAATTCGAGGCGTGCCATTTAGTGGAATTTCTATGGCCCTCTCAAACTTGAAAGTACGGAGTTGCTTTAGGCGCGTTATTTTAATAATTCTTCTTCATAAACTCGGGTGCGCATGAAATGGCGCTGCTTCAGCTCACTGAGGACATGAACCTTGATAGGAGGGCGTGGAGGTTGAGGATTAAGGTAGAAGGTTTGTAGGTAGTTTATAGTTGTTCACCGATAGTCTTAGTTGCATGCATTGTCATATTCTTAGATTTTTATTATGTTATGTGCTTGTGTTTGCCTCAGGTATTGTATTCCCTGCTGCTATTATTTGGTACTACTTATCCTCCCCCCCCCCTCTTCTTTTCTCTTCCTTCCTTACTTTCTTCTTCTTGTCCTTCCTAAGCTGAGGGTCTATTCGAAATAGCCTCTCTAACTGCATTAGGTAGGAGTAAGGTCTGCGTACAGACTATCCTCCCCAGACCCCACCTGTTGGGATCAAATTGGATTTGTTGTTGTTTTTGTTATTGTAAACTCGGGTGCGCATTTATGTGACCCAAATTTAAATCTCAAAAATGTTAGATAAAATATGTCGGGGACCGCGGGTGCATTTATGTGACATGGCTCAATACGTATTTTAAATGACGTTGCAATCTTCATTAAAAAAGATTAAATAAGTTAAAATTATATCATAGGCTAAAATATGTATTAAAATCAGATAATAGACAATTAATAAAAATTGAGCGACCATGCTAGAACCACTAAACTCGAGAATGCCAAGCACCATTTCCTGGGTTAACAAAATTCCTTACCTGGATTTCTATGTTCGCAGACTGTAAAACAGAGTCAATCTTTTCCTCTATTTGGGATTTGAACCGGTGACTTGGGACACCATAAAATTATCCCAAGTGGCGACTCTGAATTTTTAATAAAATGATCCCGTTTCGATTGTCACTTTAAGTTGGAAAAAACTCTCTTATACCTCTTCTGGGGGTATAAGTAAAATGAGGTATGACAGCTCTGGCGACTCTGCTGGGAACAAGAACCTAGAAATTCTGTTTTAGGGTTTAGAATTCGAGCTTAGAATAATTATTATAATTTGGCTTTGTTTGTTATCTGATTTTATTACATGTTCGGGCCTAATATGCTAAATGTTGCTTTTATCGCTTTGATATTATCTGAACTGTATATAAACTGCTACGAAACCCTCCTCTTCTCATCTTCGAGGAAGTGCACGCTGGCATGACTCCCTATTCTATTAGTGTCATACCTTGAAATAAGAAAGAGGCTCAGACAAGTTACTAAGCCGGATGGCCTTTTGGTTCCTGATACATAGCCCCCTCCTCGGCTCGAGTTGTCCGCTCGGGTGCACAAGTCTAGAATAGTATACCCAGGTTTTATACTTAGAATAACTTAGCCTCATGCCGGATCACTAGTTGGAACGATTTTTTGCATCACGTGCATTTGACTTTGGGGGCTCAACACAGGGGTTGAGTCCATCTAGGACAGGTGTACCTAAAAATAAAAGACCATCCTGATGCATCCTAATGTGCAACATGTTGCAATCTTCAAGGGTAAAAAAGTTATTTGCCGGACCAATAATACTTGAGGGAAAATGAAAAGTAAAAAGTAAAAAAGAAAAAAAAGAGAGGGTGAAGTGTTAAAAAATAAAGCAAGTAGGGCCCGATTATGTTTTTGTCGCATTTTTGAAAAAAAAAGAAAATGAAAAATTCAAAAAGATTTTGCACTTTCCCATCATTTTCCAAAAAAAAAATCAAGAAAAGAGGGATAAAAAATTGAAAAAGAGTTTACATGTTTCATCACTTTTCAAAAGAAAAGAAAAAAAAAGTATATGTTTTCTGAATTAGTTCTTTTTTAATTTTCGACTGTATCCAATCTGCCCGAACTATGTATACCTGATTCTCATCTTTTGGGGCATGATACGTAGGCAACCCACATAGGGTCTGGTCTTCCTAGTAAATCTTAGGTTCTTGGCTTTGCCGGGTCTCAGTCAAATTTTGCACTTCTAGCCACTTTTGGGCCAAATAATCCATTTTACAAAAATAGCCTCAATCATATCTTGCATATGTCCAGTAGGGAGTATTATTATCTCACATAGTATTGGTTTAAAGTTTTCTCATATAAGGGTGGATCTACTTACCGGAGTTTGAGCATGACATACACCCCGAGACCATCCATTCAGGAGATGCTTAAGGAGATTTTTCTTTTGATGTTTTGAGTTTGTTTTTCTTTTTATATTGTCTTTTATCTTCTAATTTTGTACAGTAATGTCGAGTCTTTGGTTATTTTATTTTCTATTTTTGTATTGAAAAAAAAATGTGTTATAAATTAAAAATCCAAAAAAAGAGATTTTGCGTTTTTTTTTCCTTTCAAATTTTTATTTAGAATACCAATTCTAGAATTTTAAAAAAAAAATCTTTTGAGGTGTATCTTCTTAGGAAGTTAATATCTAGAACTTCAAATAGAAAATTTTTGCTTTCATATTTCCTTTAGTATATTAGGATTAAAAGTTCAAATAAAAGAGAGAATTTTCTTTAGTACCTCTTTAAAGAGATTTCTTTAAGTTATTAATTTTAATATTCCAAAAAAATTTTCCTTTGAGGTTCTTCTTTGGGAAACTAATAAAAAATGAAAAAAAATTATTTTATTTTCATTAGAACTTTAGGACATTGTACATAGAAGAAAAGAAAACAACATGATTTCCTTCCTAAAAAAAGTCAAAAAAAAATATTTTTCTCTTCTAGGATTTTTCCTTAATAGAGAATTTGTGTCAAAAAAAAAGGTCCGTTCAGCTTGAGTTCAGAATAGGTTATAAAATATTAAATCTACAAAACTTAAAAAAAAAGCGAGAGATTTATTTCTTTTATTTCACTTATCTCGTCAAAGTAGTCATTATGAAAAAAAAATGAGATAGTTAGTTTGTTAACGTTATTCCCGATCTTTCAGAACTACGTAAAGATATGATTCATGCGGCGTCATGATACGTAGGTAACCTACATAGAGTTCGATCAAATCATTTTTTTATAAAAAAGGTGAAGTCATGGTATGCGAGAAATGAGAGGAAAGAAAAGAGCGATAATTAGAAGGAAAAAAATGAAGAAAATGAGCAAGACAGGAAGTGCTAGAAAACAAAATAAAATAAAAGATTCAAATGGAGAAATTGGGATGATGCCAAGTGACCTTATGACCCTCGAAGTCATTCTAGAACCATTTATTATTGCTAGGTTCATTGCACGCAATATGATATTTTTGTTGTTAAATGACCTAACGCTAACGGGATAACCCCATTTTGTTCCTTCTTGATATCTTCGAAGTTGAAAGGTGGTTGGTTTGTGGTTCTCGATGTAGTAACTCCTCTCCAAATCATAAAGTCAAAAGGTAATGGCGGACAACAATAAAATTGGGTTGGTTGATACCGGTGCCCGAAAGCAGTTGGTTGGACAAGACACTGGTGTGGCTGATGAGGTAAGGGTGTTAAGACAACACATGACGGACATGTATCATGCCTGGATGACTGGGAAGGCACCACCTTCGCCACCACCTAGCTTCTTAGATGCTATCCTTACCTAAACTTCGGTCATAGCACCGGATGATCCCCCACACTCTCAAAATCCACCCGGTTATCACAACTTTCCCAACCACCCTAGTAGCTCCATCACTCATCCTCCAATTACCTCTCCCCAAAGTTGCCCTCCTATCATATCCACTACCCCCAATAATGAGTATCCACCCAAAGCTCATGATGCCCAATACTACCCCGCAGAGGTTGCCCACAAGGTTCCTGACTCATAGAAGAAGAGTCCTCGGGATGAGCTTCATGCTGAAAATGAAAAGGTCATAGGAAAAGAAGGGCGATATGAGATATCCTAGAAGCTGAAAAGCATAGAACAGTCTTTAAAGGACATGCAAGGGATGGGTGACCAAGTTAGAATGTCTTACAAATATTTGTATATGTTCCTTGACGTTCGCCTGCCCGCGGGTTTTAAAGTGCCAAAGTTTAACTTGTATGATGGGTGTGGAGATCCGGTAGCCCGTTTGAGGGGTTATTGAAGTGAAATGAGAAATGTTGGTGAGAAATATGATTTTTAGATGGCGTATTTCAGTGAGATCTTGACTGGAGCAGCTTTGGAATGGCATAATCGTCAAGATGTCGGTAAGTGGCATACATTGGGCGACATGGCTCAAGATTTTGTGTGACACTTTCAGTACAATATAGATATTGTAACAACCCGATAGGTCTTTTTGACTTTTAGAACTCCATTCTCTTAAATAAGACTTCTCGCGCTTGCTTTAGCTAATTTAGAACTTATGGGGACGGTTGGTTCGGGAGTTCGAAGAGTTTTGAGTAAAAATATGTCCAATTGTTTCTTTAACATTATCTTAGAAGACTAAGTTTGACTTCGGTCAACCTTTTAGTAAAACGGACTCGGATTCATGACTTGACGGTCTCAGAGGGTCCGTGGGAAAATATGGGACCTAGGCGTATGCCCGGAATCGAATTCCGAGGTCCCGAGCCCAAGTAATGAATTTTTATTGGAAATTTTTAAATTGAAGTTTTAAAGAATTAAAGAAACTAAGATATCATTGATTTCCTAGGTACCACGCTCGAATTTTGGTTCTGAAGCTTGGTACAGGTCCAATATATCAGTTAGGACTTGCCCGTAAACTTTGGTGTCAATCAGAGTAGGTTAAGAGCGTTTTGGCCTGTTAAAAGAAAATTAAGAACTTGAAGTTCAATAGTTTGATTCATTTGGTTTTAGGGGATGATTCCAAGGTTTAGCATTGCTTTGGGTGTTCCGAGGGTTCGAGTGGGTCTGCCTCGTGATTTCAAACTTGTCGATATGTTCAGGCGGAGCTGGGGAGCCCCAAACGTCAAACCAGTGAGGTTCGACTGAAGTAGGAAAGTGGAAGAATAGCTGAAGGTCTACTACTTCTGTCATAACCGCATCTACAGTTCTAGAATCGTAGAAGCGGGATTGCAGATGCGGTCAATCCATCATAGAAACGGCCTTTGTTCAGGCCAAAAGAAATCGCAGGAGTGGCTCGAAAGCTACAGAAACGGATCTGCAGAAGTGGACCTCAGCCGCAGAAGCGGTTCCGCAGAAGTGGACCTCTAACCGTAGAAGCGGTCCAGCCATTTTCGCCCAGTTTCGCAGAAGCGGTCCTCCTTTCGCACCAGACCGCAGAAGCGAAAATCGCTGGGTAGTGAGTTCATTTAATTCAAACTCAAAGGACATTTATTTCATTTTTACACCACACTTAGGTGATTTGTGGCTTCCAAGAAGAGGATTTCAACATAGCACTTCAAGGTAAGTTAATTCCACATATTATTAGTTTAAATACATGTATATTAAGTTGATTAAACACTAAAAATTAGGTGAAATCAAAGGGGTTAGAGCTAGGCCTAGGGTTTAAGCAATATCAAGATTTAACCATGAAATTTGTTATGTAATGAACTAGAATTAATATATTATTGATCCTTAGGTTATAGAGAACAACTTCTTCGAAAAATCTTGGAATCCGGATATGTGGCCCGGGGTCGAAATTTAGGAAACTTGTGAAAATGGTTGGGAAATCGCTTAAATAGTTAGAATTCGATCTTGTAGGCCTATATTTACTAGTTCTTACTTCATTTAACTAGTTTGTGATCGTTCGGCTCCGAATTGAGGCCTTGGGCCTGTTATCTTATATTAGAAGTGCGCCTTGGAGCGAGGTGAGTCTCCTTTCTAATCTTGTAAGAGGGAATTGTCCCCATAGGAATAATAATTGAGTAATTGTTGCTAAATGCGGGGGCTACGCATCCGCTAGGTGATGAGAGTACGTGCGTAGCTACTACTATGCTAATCATCCGGGTAGTTTAGGACCCACACCATGCTTTATTTATAGAAATCTCTATATTATCTTGTTACTACGAGCACCTAGGATATACTAGAGATTTGAAAGGGAATAAGAACGTACTTCTATACTTGTTGAAATCTTGCATGGCATTAATGACTATTGATGTGACTTCGTGTGTATACTTTATATTTCTTATTATTTGTGGATCGGGTCGATCACCTCGGTATGAATAGATGCATCTATAGGCGCGCCATCGACCCTCGACTCGATAGTAGATTATCTGCATATGCGCTAGTCCAACGTTCTGCTTATCAGTCTAACTCTCACCTTTAGCTTTTGGGTTGACCAAGGAGAAATACACTTAGTAACACATTCATATGTCAAAGCCTTTCTCTCAGTCAAGTCTTATAGCATCTCCCAATGTGGTTTGCAATAGCTGGTTGTGTAGAAGTGTGTTGCAGTGCTTCATTATGAAGTAGAGTTGCTAAACATAATTGGATTTTAGAATTCTAGAGCTATACATCACATGAATTCATACGGAGATCTTCTTTAAAAAAATGTAGCTTCTCGTAATCGCTTTATATTACCACCCTTCCTAGTGGATACAATATAAAGGTTACTTCCATAAGGCTCTTTCACTTTCTTTTCATTTGTCCTGCATGGTGTGTTGTTTTTTTGTAATCTTCAATGCGATATTTTCTCAATGTCTTGACTAGTCATCCAACTATACGATTCGATTAAATTCACCTCATTTTTTATACTGTACCGGTAACCTTTTCTAAAAGGACACTGAAAGTAGGTAAATGCCCCTTTACTATGGACTTCTAATATCTTCAACTTAGTTTAAGATTGTTGGTTCCAAATGGTGCTCATTAGTTTTGTTACACTACTATCTATAGCTTAGGAAATCTAGATGTAACTGATTGAGGAAGCTTCTAGGAAGCTGGGGTAGGGGACTCACATGAAAATCTGAATTTTACCTTAAGGGTATGAGAGCAAAAACAAAAAATATCAAAAGGGTAGAAGTGCAAAACATAGTTCATTTAAGCTGCCCTAATGCCTTGCCTATAAAGGCACCATGACTTGATATTCAAGTTAGACTTTAGAGATTGAAAACCTAAAAAGGTGAAACGACTGCCTCTCTTTAAGAAATTCTGAAATAACTTTGAATTCCTGGCAATATCTGGAAAACTATTGAAATTTCTACCTAGTATTTGGTTCTTCTAATCTTAACAGTTTAGTTCAAAGCACTGAAAACTAAAAAGTTTTGCATTCTGGGTTGAAATGGATTGAGTTATGGGTATTTAAAGCTGGTTTTGGATTTGCTATTTAGAAACACTGCTTCATTGTTGGGTTTCATCATTGTTTTTCTATTGATTTTCAAGCTGGTTCTACTGTTGTTTCTTCCTTATCTGAGCTTGCTACTGCTGCTATTTCTTATCACTCCTAGCTCATTTTTCTTGTTGGTTTTACTGTTGTTACCATGTATTACTCGCCCTTTTTGATATCAGAAATGGAAGAATATGAAGCTATTTTAATTGAGCTGGAATCTGTGTTTATTAAAGCCTTGCTTCTTAGATTGCTGGAAGTCATTAGACTCTCTAATTAGTTTAGTTACTTTTTTGTTCTGTTTGAATATTCCTCGCTTCAGTTTTTTTTATATTTATTTTGGTCTATAATGATGATTAAGTTAGGGCCTTAGCCAATTGATTGGGTTTGGTTATTTGTATGAATGGACATTTTAAGGTGATGCATCAAAGGATCAGATTTTGTTTTGATTGTGTTAAAATCAGTGATGTTAATTTTTGACTAAATCTGCTAAAAAATATCGAGCATGGGTGGGAAACTAAAAAATGTTGATAAGTATACATATCAGCGTTTATAACATGTTAAATGAAGTCATTATTCCTTTCATTGAAATGTTTAATTGATTTATTGGTATTCAACATTTGGACTGATTAACATAAATGAGTTGTTCAATTTGTAAAGACGAAACTATTGGGCTTGTCTCCTGAGCCCAATAACTCAAGTTGTTATTGCTAGATCCTTCACATAGCAGACTTGATTCAAAAAATGCATGCTAATATAAAATTGGAGGTTTAGTTAGCTAATTTGTGCTTGAATAGTTAAAATTCATAAGTAAATCGTTAATTCAGTGGTATGTTTCGATTGGATTTGCATTTTATTGATTTTTATGCTAACGATTGATTTTCTGGAATTTGTGCTTTAATGGGCCCAGCAAAGGAACGCCCCCTTTAGACTTGTTTGTATGCCTTGCGTTCTTAATGTCTGTTCTTTTGAGAATTGGGCTCATCTTGGGCCCAAACCAGAAAACATGGGCAAATGGAATTGTATACTTGTATTTTTGGGCTCGCTTTTTTAATTTCCCTTCTGAATGGTATTGATGGCCTGAAATGTTTCTCTTCTTTTAAGTAATCAACAATGTTACTTTTTTTTAAAACGTTTTCTTCTCTTAATTAGCTTGGACATTAGCGTAACGTAGAATTCTGTTTCCTTTAATGTTTAATTGATTAGATCGATTCAATTAGTTGAGGTGTGCCATATTAAATAGAATATAGCTTATGGCCCGCAAAATTTAGTTTGAATTTCCTTTTAAAATTGGAACCGAGGTGTGTCGTGCCAAATAAAATCACAAAATGCATGGCCCTCGCTTAAGTACAATTTTAATCCTTAGAACTTGAGGCGTGCCATTTAGTGGAATTTCCATGGCCCTCGCAAATTTAAAAGTGCGGAGTTGCTTTAGGCGCATTATTTTAATAATTTACCTTCCTAAACTCGGGCGCGTATTTATATGATCCAAATCCAAATCTTAACAATGTTAGATAAAATATGTCGGGGCCCGCGAGTGCATTTATGTGATGTAGTTCAAGACGTATTTTAAAAGACGTTGCAATCTTCCATAAAAATAATTAGAAGCGGTTAATAAGTTAAAATTGTATCATAGACTAAAAAATGTATTAAAATCAGATAATAGGTCAAGAATAACAGTTGAGCGACTGTGCTAGAACCACGGAACTCGAAAATGCCTAATACCTTCTCCCGTATTAACAAAATTCCTTACCCAGATTTTTGTGATCGCGGACTGTAAAACAAAGTCAATCTTTTCCTCGATTTGAAATTTAAACCGATGACTTGGGATACCATAAAATTATATTAAGTGGCAACTCTGAATTTTTTTATAAAATGATCCCGTTTCGATTGTCACTTTAAGTTGGAAAAAACTCCTTTATACCCCTTCCGGGGGTGTAGGTAATAGGAGGTGTGACAACGTATATGCCATAATTAATTTGACTCAAGTAAGTAAGACGAAGCTGAAATTTTATTATTATTCTCAACAACCATCACATTCAGCTTGAAAAGGCTCTCGATGAGGTAACATTTTCCTACAAATATTTCATTCTTACTTATTACAACCTTATTGGATACAAAAACAAACTTAAAATTGTTCTTAACAAGAAGTCTAGCAAAGACTAAGTTCTTCCTAATATCGGGAACATGAAGGACGTTTTTTAAAGTCACCACCTTGCTGTCACACTTCCTTTTTCTACACCCCGTGAAGAGGTATAATAAAGGGAGTTATTTCCAACTTGAAGTGACAATCGAAACGGGATTATATTATTAAAAGCTTCAGAGTCACCACCTGGGAGATTTATGATGTCCCAAGTCACCGGTTTGAATCCCGAATCGAGGAAAAGGTTTGATTCTGTTTAACAATCGAGAACCAGAAATTCGAGTAAGGAATTCTGTTAACCCGAGAGAAGGTATTAGGCATTCTCGGGTTCCGTGGTTCTAGCACGGTCGCTCAATTATCATATTCTTCTTAATTATCTGATTTTAATATAGTATGAACCTATGTTCAATTTTAAATTATTTACCGCTTTTAATTAATTTTTAACGAATGTTGAACGTCGTTTAAAACATGTCTTTGGACCGCGTCACATGAAATGCACCCGCAATCCAGAACATATCTTATTCAATATTTTGGGATTTGGATTTGGGTCATATGAAATGCACACCCGAGTTTAGGAAGGTAAAATTATTAAAGAACGCGCCTAAAGCAACTAACGCATTGTTAACTTTACCGGAGGCCATAAAAATTCGCTAAATGGCACGTCCTGAGTTCTAAGAATTTTAAAGAAATAATTAAAGAGGGCCATGCAGTTTGTGAATTTTGTTTTGGCGCGACGCACCTCAATTTATTTTAAAAGGACATCCTAAAGACGAACTATTATTATCTATTAAGGATTGTCTCTAAAAAAACTTAATTAATTAGCATTATCAATTAACTACTACTAAAGCCTTCAAGCAAGTTTGGGCTCAAGTTCAAGTCCAAACTCAAATAAGGGGACCCCCATTACTGAAAACCCCTTAATTCAAGTTTGCCATCTAATTTGAAAGGCCCAATGCTTGCATTTAGACCATTGGATACAATAACGAGTTAGGCTAACAATTTATTAGGCTTCAAAGCCAGCCCAAGAGGAAGGATAAATCCTTCAACTTCGTTCACAAGAAGTTGCCCAACATTTGGGCCTCAACATAAGCCCAAATGGGAAAACAAGCTAGAACTAGAACCCTGGATCGAGCCCCACAGTCTCATGACTTAACAAATTAATTTAATTGGTGGGCTAAAAACATTGAGGCCTGCTATTATGTGAATGGCCCAATGTTGAGCTTAGCTCTTATGGCCCAAATGGCCCAGACAGAAGGCCCAAAGTCCTTAAAACTTCAGAATCCACTAATTAGACTCGGTATCCAGTCTGTATCATGCTCAAATGATGGACGAACAGCGAACATTCAAGGTAAATTTAAATGACTAGTCACAAAGTTACTACATGCACAAAATACGAGCTATGCTATGAGTTGGAAACAGAAACAATTAAAGATCCATTTCTTGAGGAACTCCCTGCATACAACTTTAAATTACTATGGAAACTTTAAATTAAATGGAAAACCTGAAGTCTAAATATTCAATTGAATCTCACAAGAACGGACTTATAGGACTTAACCAATGTGTTCAAATGTCCAAATATGCTCATGTGGACAGAATAAAGGCAAACCTTGACTTATTTCAACACATTCATGCTAAACTGAATTATCCTAACAATGACAAACCCAACAGGCTAAACACATCTTTCCATGAGTCTCAACATAAACTCACACCAATGGGTATTTGAAACCCAATTCAGGAACTAGCACAAAACAGAGCAAGCTTGCATTTAAACTACTAATCTCACATGATAATTAAGCATATACGTTCAACTAACACACACATGTGACTATTGAATATGCACAACTTTAAACTTATAGGTGAATAACATGAAAAAAAACTACATATCTATTACAAAAACACTAAAGTAACAGGAAGATCAAAGGGGGATTTTAACTCAGGAAAAACTTGTATTCCACCAATGTTTTAGCATACATGCTCAACCAAACACTCAATATTCAGAGGTTGAGAAATACCTGAAATTCAAAAATAACAAAAGGAGTGGGAATCAGCGGTAGAGCAGTAGCAAGAGACAATGACCAACAGCAACAATACCCAAATTGAAATAGAGAAAAAGGAATGTGAAGTAGCAGAGACAGCTTCAATTGAGCAAAAACCAAGCAATTTCAATCAGCAGTGTAACAGTTTTTTTTAATAATAAACTCGGATCAGCTCTAGGAATAACCAGATTTCAACTCCCTCCAAACGAAAAATGAGTCCAAGATTGCTTCAGAGATTGAGAACCTTTTAAAAATCACTCAAGAGACCAATGGAACAGTGCTCTTAGAGATTTCTGCCGCCTCTGTTTTTTTAGTATATTTTTCGTGCTCTTTTCTTTCAGCCCTAAGTAACAATGCCTTTATAGGCAAGTTACTGAGGCAACTTCAGACCATAGGTTTTTACCTTTTAGTCCCTTTATTCTTTATGTTTTTAGCTACTTAGTCCTTCAGTTTATGACTTATTGATCAAGGAATGTTACTAAAAATTAAAATTTAGTGTTCAAACCTTGACCTAGAAGCTTCTAGAGGTTTCCCAATTCAGCACCAAAAGATCTCCTTAAACAAATTACCCAAAATACCCCTTTAGTTTTTAGTTTGAACATTTAGCCATCCTTCAGTTCATGGGTCAAGTTGACCTAACGTTTAAACCCCAACTGGACTGGCCCCTTTTCCTTCTGCTTTCAAACCCACCCTGAAATTAACTCAATTAAGAAAATTCCAATGAACCCGTATCATACTTCAAGCCAAGAAGCTTGAATTGGGTCCAGAAATAAAGAAACAGGCCAGTTAAATCAAAACTAAATCATGCCATTAACCTCTACAAATTACATATGATTCAAAAACTTATACTCAATCAAACAAAGAGAGAAAAGAAAGAATAATAACAAACAGCTAACTAGTAATGAACCTAAACTTATGGAATAGGTGACTATTTTCTCTGGAAAGGGGAGGGGTGTTGGGAGAGATGAGGGAAATTTGGACAATCACCACCGGTGGAGGCGATTTACGGTGGTGGGCGGCGGAGCCGGTGGAGGAAGATGAGGCGGCTAGAGTTTTCTCTGAAAAGGGGAGGGGTGTTGTGAGAGATAAGACGAGGGGTAGGGGTGTTTGGAACAGTTATATACAAAAAACCACATCAGTTCCGGACTGTTGGATTGATGAGATCCGACGCTCATGATTAGAAGAAAGTTAAACAGGGTTGTTTGGTCATTAAGGGGGTTGGACTAGGTATTGTGTGTGGGTTTGGGTTAGGTAAGCAGGATGGGGCGATTTAGCACAGGTTAGGGTCTCTAAATAATTGGGCTGGCATTGAATTTGGCCCAAATTTGAAGTATTTAACAAGACTAAACCCAATTTTTTCTAATTTCTTTTCATTTTCTCTTTTTTTTAAAGTTTTGTTGAATACAAAATTAAAAATAAAAAGACCTGATTTAATTCTAAAAATTAAACTAATTAATTTCCAAAAATTAACTAACTCCTAATTTAAAAGAGAACTAAGACAAAATTCAAACATTAAAAGTAAAAATGCCAAAAGAACTATTTTGTATTTTCTTTCATTAATTAAATAATTATCCTAAAAGGTAGAAAATTAGATCCTAAATGCGAATGCACTATTTTTGTATTTCTTTACGAATTATATCAATTAAACATGCGCACAAAAATATCAGAAAAATCCACAAAATCGCAAACACTGAAAAGTTATTTTGTTTTGAATTTCTGGGAGTAATTCATATAGGGCAAAAATCAAGTGCTCACAGCTGCTCCTCTTTGCTCGGAAACACGAAGAGTTTTTGTGCAAAGATAAGTGAGCGGATACGAGCGATTTTTGCCCATTTGGATACTCCGTAGGAAGCATTTTTGAAAGAGTTGACCGCATACTGCTTCTGAGGTTGCCTACATATCCTTGGCTAAAAAGGAATCAGGTCAGTGTAGTTCAGGAATGTCTGGTAGTTGGGACCACCATGAAGCTGTGATTTCACTATTACTGCTGCTATTGCTGCTTACTGAACACCCTTATTACATCATGTCATAATAAAAAAGAAGCTAAATTAAGCTATGATCTATGAATTACAAAAGTCCTATCTATGTATTCAAACTTGATCTTGTAGTTCTTGTTGCCTTGTTGACTTGTATTCTCCTAGTGGAATTCCTTCGTTGTTGACTTGAATTGTAATCCGAGATGTTTTGCCCTTTATCCAGGTGGCTGCCTGACTGCTAACTACGCTTTGAGATGTTTTCCTTTCTTCAAGTGATGCTTGACCGCTAAACTTGAATGTATTCCTCTGTTCTTCAGGCGGGCTCCTGACTGGTGAAACTTGAAATGTGTGCCTCTGTTCTCCAGGTAGGCTCCTAACTTCTAAAACTTGAAATGTATGCCTCTGTTCTCCAAGCGGGCTCCTGACTGCTAAAACTTGAAATGTAGTCCTCTGTTCTTCAGGCGAGCTCCTGACTTCAACAAACAAATACAACAAAGAAAATTTATTGCCCTAGTTTGGTGGCTGGGCATCACATTACCGGATATTAATAATAATTTGAAAGCTAAAACTTGAATTGTAATACATCTGTTCTTTGGGCGGGCTCCTAACTGCTAAAACTTGAAATGTATTCCTCAGTTCTCCAAGCGGGCTCCTAACTGTTAAAACTTGAAATGTATTCCTCTGTTCTTTAGGCGGGCTCCTAACTTCAACAAAATAGACAAAACAAAGAAAATGTTCTACACCAGTTTAGTAGCTGGGCACATATTACCAGACATTAATAAGAATTTAAAAACTAAAACATGAATTGTAATACCTCTGTTCTTCAGGCGGGCTCCTGACAGCTAAAACTTGAAATTTATTCCTCAGTTCTCTAGGCGGGCTCCTGACTGCTAAAACTTGAAATCTATTCCTCTGTTCTCCAGGCGGGCTCCTGACTACTGACTTGAAATGTATTCCTATGTTCTTCAGGCGGGCTCCTAACTGTTAAAACTTGAAATGTATTCCTCTGTTCTCCAGGCGAGCTCCTGACTTCAACAAACAAATACAACAAAGAAAATTTCTTGCCCCAGTTTGGTGGCTGGGCATCATATTACCGGATATTAATAAGAATTTGAAAACTAAAACTTGAATTGTAATACTCTGTTCTTCAGGCGGCCTCCTTACTGCTAAAACTTGAAATGTATTCCTCTATTCTCCAGGAAGGCTCCTGACTGCTAAAACTTGAAATGTATTCCTCTGTTCTCCAGGCGGGCTCCTGACTTCAACAAAATAGACAAAACAAAGAAAATTTTCTGCCCTAGTTTGGTAGCTGGGCACATATTACCAGACAGAAACAAGAATTTGAAAACTAAAACTTGAATTGTAATACCTCTATTCTTTAGGCGGGCTCCTGACTGCCAACTTGAAATGTATTCAATTTTCGATCTAGAAGAACCTGGTTCTTCTAGGTGTTCTAACTGCTACTGTTTGCGGAATTAAAATATAGAAAATAAAAGAACACAAGGATTTTTATGTGGAAAATACCTGGCTCAACAGGTAAAAAAAAATCACGACCTACTACTCAATAGGATTTTCCTAAAAATCCACTAAACTCAATGAGCCAAAAACAACATTTACAAAACTCTTGTAAACCTAAGGATTAACTTTAATCCCAGTGTGGCACACAACCTCAACTGTTGCGACATTTTCAAGTTAACTCTAACTTGAATACCCACAGTACCTAATATAATTGCTTTTATGAAAGCTGGAAAGGTACAAGTTTTAAATCACCTACTACAATTGAACTAGAATAAGAATAAACACAATGGAACAGGTTCTTCTATCTTGTTCAAGTAGCTGCAGGCATGCACACTCAATCTCACATAAATTTCTTACATAATAGCCTTGCTCTTTTGCTCCCAACTTTTCTTAACTTCAGCATATGTGCATCCCTGTAGAAGAGAACAACTCAGTTATTTACTAGATTAGTAATTAGAGTTGGATTGTAACTCAATTTCTGATCCTCCATTGAGTTTGAGTCCTAGACCAATCCAAACTCCAACCCTTATCCGGATGTGTTCTCTTATCATAAGGAGACATCTTCTCCTTATCCCATATGCAATCTTTTCGATCAGTTCAGAAGATATTGTTGCTTCATCCCCAAGGACTTATCTTCTTCACGTGCATCTCATGTGCATGGGTCATAACAATTGTGCCTCCTAAGATGGACCTGGTCCTTCACTGAGTTCATTTGTCATTCTTTAAAACTTCAACTAATTTTGGGCCAACAGTTTTGCTTAAAGAAACTGAGGACGTGATCTATGCCTTCAACCTCTTCTGCTCTGATGTCAACCATAAGATTCTCGGGGAGCTAAACGATAGTACCCTATCCAAGAGCATCGTAGGCCTCGCTCTTAGTCTTTCCATTCTCCTCTTCTTTCCCTTCTACTCCCCCTTCTTTTCTTTGGTTTGCTTATCATTTCTTGGAAATTGAGAGTGTGCAAAGAGAGAAGATGCAAAAATAGATCTACCATAAATTGCTAACAAAATTTGAGAAGTTCCGCAAGAAGTATAAGGAGGCTGAGAGGCAGTTGCGAGGGGGGTGATGTGTCTTCCTTGAGGGAGGAGCTGAGAAAGAAATATGACGAGTTGTGTCTGTGGAGTGACTAAGCTCTCTTGATGGGGCATTGAAGAGGAAAGAGGAGGAGCTTAAGCTAAGCAGAGGTATGGGAGTCCAGTATCGCAACCTTTAAAGTCGAGTAGATGAATTGCAAGGTTGACTGAGTGAGTGCCAGCTCGAAATGGACGGGCTCAAGGGAGAGATAGCCGGTAAGAAGCAACTGCTCACGGAGGCGGAGTCCTCAAAAATGGAGACTCAGAAAAGGACCGCCTTTTTAGAGTTGGAGAAAAAATTCGTTGTGGTGAATTGGACAATTTTTGGTCAACGACTGAAGCTAAGGAAGCCAGGCTCGACGAGGGAATTATCAAATTGGAGAAAGAGAACGTCGAACTACTTGAGCGGGTTTTTTTTTTGGAGGACGATAATACCAAACTACTTGAACGACCCTCTACTTCTCCTGCCTTTGAGTTTTCGGCCCTCCCTCAAGAGCGATATGAGGAGTTGATCTTTCCCGAAGCCCGAGTAGAGGGTTGTTCGCGGGTTGGGTCAGATGAGCTTTATTTCCGAAAGAGCTTCGGAACAGGCTCGAGCTAAGGCTTGTGAAGCCCGGTTGGCCCGTGGCTTTGACCTTGATACACTTCCTCCTATTGCTGATGATGAAGATGAAGATAAAAGAGGCTTCGACCAACTTGAAGATAATGCATGGTGCGACTTTCCTCAACCGAGGTGAGGATGGAGTGGATGGTAGAGACCAGGGTGGTGATGTCCCTAGATATTCTGTCTTTGCTTTTGTTTAATCTATTTTTTGTTGGCGTCTTCATGTGCCTTTGTAAAGACTCTTTATCTGAATATAAAAGTTGTTTTTGTTTTACATGCTCGTTTTTTTATATTTGTATGTTTTTTTTATGTACTTCCTTCATTCCTTATTATCCTCTGGGTTGCGATAGTCGTGTAGTCAAGTGGTCATGGGCTTCGCATTTTTGGTTCGAATTAGTTGAATGTCTGTCTTTTAGTTGAGGTATGGCCAAGGGCCAATAAGTATAGTTCGAGTTGGTCGAACATACCTTCTAGTTATATCATGACCGAGGGCCGATAAATGTTGTTCGAGATGGTCGAACATACTTTTTAGTTGAATCATGGCCAAGGGCCAATAAGTATTGTTCGAGCTGGTCGAACGTACTTTTTTGTTGAATAGTGAGTCGTGACCAAGGGCCAATAGGTGTTGTTCAAGCTGGTCAAACGTACATTTTTGTTGAGTTGTGGCCAAGGGCCAATAAGTGTTGCTCGAGATGGTCAAACATACATTTTAGTTAAGTCGTGGCCGAGGGCTGTTGTTTGAGCTGGTCAAACATACCTTTTAGTACGGACGTGGCCAAGGGTCAATAATTGTTGTTCGAGCTGGTTGAACATACATTTTTATCAAGTCATCGCCAAGGGCCAATATGTATTACTCAAGGTGGTCTATCGTACATTTTTGTTGAGTCATGGCCAAGGGCTAATAGTGTTATTCGAGCTGGTTGAATATACCTGTTAATTGGGAGACTTAGGTGAACAATTTCAATACCGGTATTTATTTCAACATTTTTGCATCGATTACATAATTTCACCCTGAGGTGTTCTTGGAGAAAATTACAAGTTTTGGATGTTGGCAGGCACTCCAATCCCAGTCCCAGTCCTAACTTGCCTTTTCAGGGTTCTTTTCATGCTTGCGTCTTGGCTTTGAGCGCGTAGTCTTCATCCTTGAGTAATCGTACCTTGGTCTTTTTATTGTAGTAGTGTTCGGCTTGATGTTTCTGTGCGACCATTCTTATATATTTCATATTTGTTCGCTGATCGACCTCGTCAAGGTCTTGTCTCATGTTCTTGTCATTGTCGTTGGCACACTTATTGGTGTATCTCAGGCTGGGTTACCCCACTTGAACCGGTATGACCGCTTCAATCCCAAAGACTAAGGAGTAAGGTGTTTCTCTTATGATTATTTTTGGGTTATCCTATGTGCCCACAATACTCCCGAGAATATCTCCGACCGTAGTCCCTTGGCATCAACGAGTATCTTCTTCATGATGTTCAAGATCAACTTGTTAGAGGACTCTGTTTGCCCGTTGCCGGCTGGATGGTAAGGGGTTGGGAGAATCCTTTTACTGTGCCACTTTTTGAAAAACTCAGTGGTTTTTCTTCCAGTGAACTGGGTCCGTTGTCGCAGCTTATTTTTGTATGCAGACCACATTGGAAAATGATATTCTTCCATATAAAGGTGATTACTTCTTGATCACGAATTCAAGCGAATGCACCTGCTTTCACCCATTTAGAGAAGTAGTTATTTAAAACTAAAAGGAATTTAACATTATTTCGTTCTGGTGGAAGTGGTCCCATGATGTTCATTCCCCCAATTAATGAATGGCCACGATAAGGTGATGAAATAGAGGCGTTTACCTGCTTGGTGGATTATTGGGGCATACTTCTGGCACTGTTTGCATTTTTTACGAACTCCAGGGGGTCTTTCTTCATGGTTGGCCAATAATGCCCCGCCCGTATAAAGCACCTGACTAGTGCTCGATCACCGGAGCAATTTCCATAGTGGCCTTCTTGGACTTCCTCGAGGATGTGTTGAGTTTGATTCAGACCCAAGAATTTTGCTAAAGGGCCGTTATATGTTCTCTTACACACTTGCATTCTCAGCTTCCTAGATTCCATTTTATCATTTGGGAGGGTACCATCATGTAAATGGTTTACAATACAATTGTGCTAGTTTGAGATTAGGTTTACAGATTATACCTCGATGTGGCCTTGTGCTGAGCTGAGGAGATGTACCACACTCTTGTCCTAGAGGTTATGATTTTTGTTATGGCGACCAATTTGGCGAGGCTGTCTGATTCGACGTTCTGAATTTGTGGAATTTGGTTGAGCCGTCACTTATCAAATTTGGTCAATCATTTTCATATCTCGGTATGGTACTTCTGCTGCCTTTGTTCTTTGATCTGTAATGTTCCAGTAACTTGGTTGATGATGAGGTGAGAGTAACAGCGTGACCTTATATGTCTCGCCCCATATTCGGGTGCTAGTCTTAATCTTTCAATTACGACCTCATACTCGGACTTATTATTAATCATATCTAAATATCTTATAGATTGGAAAACAACTTCACCAGTCGATACTTCAGGCACGAGTCCTAGCCTGGACCCGCCTACGTTGGACATGCCATCAATGTGCAAAAACTAGAGGTCCTTCCTCAGGGAGAATCTTGGCTAGATTCATTCTCAGCCCAGGGAATGACCTTGGCACTAAAACCCGTGGCAAAGTCCGCGAGCACTTGTGATTTTATTGATGTGAGAGGTTGGTAAGTGATACCGTGCTTACTTCACTTGATGGCCCACTTGGCTAGCCTCCCCGATTGCTCAGGTTTATGCAGTGTGCTCCTTAAAGGAAACATGGTGACGATTGAGATCGGATGGAACTAGAAGTATGGTCTAAGCTTTCTTGCAAATACGACGAGGGACAAGGCCAATTTCTCGAGGCGACAATACCTGGTCTCGGCATCGATAAGCGTTTTATTGATATGATAAATTGGAGATTGCATTCCTTTATCTTCTTGAACCAGGACTGTGCTTACTCCTACTTCCAAACAACAAGGTAGACAAAGAGACGTTCCTCAGGATTAGACTTTTATAGCAAGGGTGGTGATGACCAATATTCTTTGAGTTCCTTTAGTGCTTGTGTACATTCAGGCATCCATTCCAGGTTGTTGTTCATTTTGGATAGGAGGGAGATTTGACCCGTTAGTTTTTGGGCTTAATTCTTGGTGGTTAAGTGTTCTGATAACCTATTGATTGCCTTAATTTGATCTGTGTTTACCTCGATTCCGTGTTGTGATACTAGGAAACCCAAAACTTACCCAAAGTTATGCCAAAAATGCATTTCTCGGGCTCAAGTTTCATCTCATATTTCCTCAATATCTCAAGTGCTTCCTTCATATGGTTGATGTGGTCCTTGGCCCTCAAGGATTTAACCAACATGTCGTCGATGTATACTCATATTATTTTGTCAAGATGGTGTTTGAACATCTTGTGACTAGCCTTTGATAGGTAGCCCCCATATTTTTTAACCCAAATTGCATGACCTTGTAGCAGTACAATCCCATATGAGTGATGAATCTAGTCTTCCTCCTCCATAAGTATCTTGTTGTAACCCGAATAATGTCCAAGAAGCTTAGAAACTCGTGTCTTGTTATGGCGTCTATGAGTTGATCGATGTGTGGTAATGGGAACGAATCCTTTGGACTTGTTTTGTTTAGGTCGGTGAAGTCCGCGCACATTCCCCACTTCTAGTTATTCTTTTTTACTATTACCACGTCAGCAATCCACTTGGGTACTTCGCCTCTTTGATAGAGCCATTGGACATCCATTTTTCCACCTCCTTGTGGACAGCCACGTTGATGGTAGGGGTTGTTAGATTATGTTTTAATGATGCAATTAATATACATGTGCAGGGGTTCAAAGAAGTAAAGAAGAACTGCTGGAATTGCCTACGTCGAACAAGGAAAGAACTCAATCACAAAGGAAGCTACCAGAATAACTCGTGGTGTACAAGGAAAGCTATAAACCTACATTAGCAAATCAGGATTAGCTCCGTAAAACTAGGAAAACAAATCAGCTATATCAGTAAACAACGGAGCGAGAATAATCTAGGAATGAGGAGATAAATGATTAGCAAAATCATGGAATAATAAAATATGCTAGAAGATCTGGGTAGTGACCGTGTTTGGAAGGTCCAACAATCATGGAGAAATCTTGTTAAATCAATTGTCTGCTGAAGGAAAAGATATCAGGAGAAGCAACGACTCATTCCTTATTCTTGGAAAGAATCAATTCTTTCCAAGGATCAAAACCCTTGGGTTGACAAGCCTTCACTGTTCATCATAGTATATATTATCCTTGTAAAACCCTACTTAGATATATTTTGATCAAACCAACTAACTCTTTTTATTCTACTGCAAACAAGCATAGTAGCTTACATTAATCTGCTGTGTAACAAGTTAGGGATAGAAAGAGGGTACACAACTGGTGAGGCATTGTATCAAACGAGTGATAGAGAACTTGAGCGATATACATCACATCTGTACTCAAAAGAAAACTCATTTTCTTGAAGAGAACTGCCTTGCAACCCAAGGGGACTAGATTAGGATTCACATTGAATCCGAACCAGTATAAAAATCTTGGTATCCTTAATTTCTGCACATTACTTCTAGTTATTATATTTGCAATATTACTACAATCAGTGGACTACTATTGTTATAAGTCCACTTATAAGCAATTAATTTTAATAATTTACAATTCAC
>MU737990.1:18950-30795 GCA_026770625.1 Nicotiana glauca | reverse complement strand
CCCCCCCCCCCCCCCCCGTACTTTCAATTGGTATCAGAGCAAGGCTCACATTTTTGCTTTTTGCTTAACAAATTGTGAGAAAAGATCATGGCAAATCAGGTTATCATAGGAGCTCTCTTTCATTAAAGAACTTCACAAGTAAGGCCACCTTACTTCAATGGACAACATTTCTCCCACTAGAAAATCCGAATGGAAATCTTACCAAAGCATACGATGTTAAAGTATGGAGAGTTATCAAGAAGGGAAATGTCACGACCCCAATCCCGGTCATGATGGCGTCCAACACAATTGCTAAGCAAGCCTAACCATTGTAACACCCTCAACCAGAGTATGAAAACTCATTACCAATTAATTAGGTATTTATGACAGATAGCAAGATTTATAATTTGATATTAGATAGGAACAATACATAAAGCCATAGTAATACCAATATAACTCCCAAAGACCTGGGGTCACGAGTCTCGAGCCTCTAAACACAACGGAGTAAGAAATCCTCAAAATACATGAGTCTAGGATGCAGAAATATAAATGGATAAGGGGGAGAAGTCGAGTCCTGCGAATGCCAGGCAGCTACCTCGACAACTCCGAAGTGACTCTGAAAGGACAACCAACTGCTCAACTATGCTCCCGGAACACTTGAATCTGCCACATGGTGCAGGGAGTAAAGTGAGTACTTCCAACTCAGTGAGTAATAAGCATATATAATGTCTGAGAATGAGGAAGGCATGAAATACCACAATGTAAAGCCACAGACAACAGTTAGTACAATTATCGGTAAACAACAACCAGGCAATGACAAGCAATATCAATGTATGAATGCAATGCAATACACATGACCACTGCGGTGCGCAGCCCGATCCATTTGGGTACCCGCGCTCACTGTGGGGGTTCAAACTCCGGAGGGGCTCCTATAGCCCAAGCTCAATATCATCGTATCATCGCTGCGGCGTGCATCCGATCCACACTCGGTCCAGAATATGCATGCAAGCCACACGGGCAAAGTCAAGTTTATCATCCTCAGTTCCAATTATTAGGAAATATAGATTAAATTTTTAAAACTATTAGAAATTTACTAATCATTTCGAAATAGTATTTAACTCAGGACTGATATCATTTAACATGGAAAGTGATAATAATCCCTAAGGGATTCAAATAATAGGCTCGCAGCCCAAATATACTCATAACCATCCAAGTAGGATGTTTACCAATCAATTGCTAGTCCAAACACAGTACGAACATCACTCGGGACGAACTAAGCCATTGACCCAAATCACAAACGATCTCGCACTCGCCATAGAGTACGTGTCTCGCCTCAATATAGCATCACAGTGTGATATACCGGGGTTTCAAACCCTCAGGTCATCATCTACATCTATTACTTACCTCAAACCGGCCACAAGACTAGTCCGCTATGCCTTTTACTCTCGAATCAACCTCCTCGCACGTTGAATCTAATCAAAACCACAAGGAATATGTTATAATAGGCTAATGGAACATAACCCAATCAAAAGAATTCGAAAAACACCAAAAATCACGAAGTTGGCAAAACTCGAGCCCCGGGCCCACTTCTCAAAAAATTACTAAATTTACATCGCCGGATTCCTCGTCTCACCACGAGTCCGTACATATAAAATTTACCAAAATCGGAGTTCAAATGCTCCCTCAAATCCCAAATTTTCATTTAAAAAACCCAAGCCCTAGTTGTTCAATTGTTCACCCAATTTTCCAAGAATTAAAGGTTGATTCTTCAATAAAATAGCGTTTCTAGGTCACGAGACTTACCTCCAACCGATTCCCGTCAAAACCCTCTTTAATTTCTACCAAAACGCTCTTGAGGTGGTTCAAAAATGGAGGAAATGATAAATGGGTCGCGGATGAAATGTCCTTAATAAACCCTTCTGTCTCCAGCTTTTTCTTCTATGCGAACACGAGACCACTCTCACGTTCGCGATGCATAAATTTTTCCTCTGACAAAATTACCCTTCACGAACGCATTTGATCTCCCACGAACATGAAGGCCTGGCCCCTGAACCCATACGAACACAGCCTTCTGAACGCGAACGCATTGAACACCCAGGCTGGCCCTCTACTTTCTTCTACGCGAACGCATGCCCAGCACCGCAAACGCGAATCACCAATGCCTCAACCTACGCGAACACGTGGACCCAATGCGAATGTGATGAACATTTTCCTGACCTCCAAACTTAACTCTACGCGTTCGCGACACATACTACGTGAACGTGACGAAGGAATTCTCTTCAATTCCACGGCTGGAAAACCAGCAATCACACAAGTCCAAAAATGATCTGTTGATCACCCAAAATCACCCTGAGGCCCCCGGGACCTCAACCAAAAACACCAACATACCCCATAACATCAAACGAACTTGTTCCAATCATCAAAACACATCAAACAACACAAAAATCATCAATTCACCACGGATTCAAGCCTAAGTTTTCTTTAAACTTCCGAAAAACCCATTCGATCAAAAACCCAACCAAAACACCTCCAAATGACCTGAAATTTTACCCACACATCCAAAATAACCTAACGGAGCTACTAAAACTCTCAGAATCCCATTCCGACCCCCGGATCAAAATCTCACCTATCAACCGGAATTTGCCTAAATACTAACTTCGCCAACTCAAGCCTAATTCTACACCGGACCTCCAAATTCAATTTCGATCGCGCTCCTAAGTCACAAATCATTCCCCAAAGCTAACCAAATCACCGAAATTTACATCCAAGCCCTCTAACTAAATAGCCAACTTCCGGTTGACTTTTCAAAAACAAGCTTCCCTTTAAGAGATTGTCTCATTTCCATCTAAAACTAATCCAATCCTACTCGATCACCTCAAATACCGATAGTGAAGCATAGACAAACATAATATGGGAGAAACGGGGCAGTAACTCATGTGACAACGGGCCAGGTCATCACAGGAAACTACCAACTGCCTACCAACATTCCTCCTCTCGCTGACCCTGATGACATAAACTCATACTCAGAGGAGCAACTAGAAGCTGTACAAATAAACAACAAGGCAAGAAGTCTGCTTCACAATGCAATAAGTGGTGAAGAATATGAAAAAATATCGATTTGTGATACATCCAAAGAGATGTGGGACAAACTTGAGGTCACCTATGAAGGTACCAGCAAAGTAAAGGAAACTCACATCAGGAAACTCACATCAACATGCTAGTTCATGACTATGAACTTTTCTCAATGAAGGAAGGACAATCCATTGAAGAAATTTTTGCCAGGTTTAGTAAGATAATCGGTGACTTAAAAGTTTTTGGCAAACCATACACTAGTGGCCATCAAGTTAGAAAAATTATCAAAAGTCTACCAACCACTTGGCAAACTAAAGTTGTCACACTGGAATCTCAAGATCTTAACAAATTATCATATGATGAACTGCGAGGAGAGCTCATTGCTTTCGAAAGAACGCATTTGAAGAAGACAAATCAAGAGGAGAAAAAGAAAATTGTTGCATTCAAAACCACCACTGAATCGACTAAAAATGAAATTGATGATCCTAAAGTTCTACAAAATGAGATTGCTATGATGTCTAGAAACATGGATGGATTGATGAGAATATATAGAAACATAAAGAAAGGAAGATTTCCACGAAGACGATCCAGGCAATACAATGAACAAGACAAGAATGATGGAAAATGCTAAGAATGTGGAAAGTTTAGGCACATTCAAGCAGAGTGTCCAGAACTGAAAAAGAAGATCTCTAGAGGTTTCAATAAGAACAAATCATTCAAAAGCTGGAGCGATGAGGATCACTCAGACCATGAAGAAATAAAAAATCTCTGTTTCATGACAATTTTAGAAAATGAGATTAACAAAACCTCAGGATGCTAGACAGATGAAGATGATTCAAATGATGAAAGCGGTTTCATGGAACGTGGAGAAACTAGCGAGGTAAGATCTTATGACTGTTAAAGATGTAGTAAATTGCAGGATATTATTGATTCAACATTAAAAGAGTCTCAAAAAAAGATGAATGAGCTTAAAAGACTCAATATAGAAATCAAAGACTAGAAACTTAAACATGAAGTATGTGAAATTGAAAAAGAATTACTTCAAGAGGAGTTTGAGGAATTGCAAATGCAGCTTAACAGCTTGCGCAAATCCACCAGTTATAGTTCTGTCAGGTCAAACCAGACGATTTACAAGTCAATTGGAAAAGAACCAATCAGAACCAAATCGACCAGTCGGTCGGACCAGCAAACTTATAAGTCAACTGGAAAGGAACCCGCTAAATCTATGTTGGCTAGTTCCAATACTTATGGAAGACTTGAAAATAGGTCTAGAGCTAAATGCCATTACTATAATAAAAGTGGGCATAAATATTCTGGTTGTCACTTTCGCAAATCACATATGTCTGGATGGGTTTGGAAACCAAAAAATTCTGAACCTAGTAACACTAACTCACCAGGACCCAAGCAAGCTTAGGTACCTAAAAGAAAGTTGTCCTGCAGGAACACCACAGAGTAAGCCATAAAGAAAAATAGTATCTAGATAGCGCGTGTTCCAGTCACATGACAGGTGGTAAAAACCTGTTCAAGAAAGTTACAAAGATTGATGGAGGAAGTGTAAAGTTTGGAGATGATTCAAGAGGCAAAATAGTTGGCACTAGAACAATTCCCTTCATCAACAACTGTGACATTACTGAAGTATAATTTGTTGATGGGCTAAACTACAATCTCCTCAGCATAAGTCAACTCTGCGACTCAGGATATGAGGTAAAATTTAAAAGAATAGGTTGTGCCATTGAAGATGAATCATGTAAAATAATTCTTCCTGGAAAAAGGTATGGAAATGTTTACATACTTGATGGATTCAAAAATATAGATGGTCACATTTGCTTAACTTCTATATCTGATGATCCCCGGTTGTGGCACCAAAGTCTAGGTCACGCTAGCATGCATTTGATTGAAAAATTATCCAAAAATGATTTAGTTATTGGCTTGCCTAAACTGAATTTCTCTAGAACTCATATCTG
This sequence comes from Nicotiana glauca, assembly GCA_026770625.1. Taxonomy (NCBI): domain Eukaryota; kingdom Viridiplantae; phylum Streptophyta; class Magnoliopsida; order Solanales; family Solanaceae; genus Nicotiana; species Nicotiana glauca. The sequence goes on along the minus strand of MU737990.1, from coordinate 25,780 downwards.
TGATGCATGTCAGATGGGTAAGCAAACTAGAAATTCATTCAAAAACAAAGACATGGTGTCCACTTCAAAACCTTTGCAATTACTTTATATGGACTTATTTGGACCTACTAGAACTGCTAGCATAGGAGGCAAGAAATAATCTTTTGTTATTGTTGATGACATTTCACGTTTCACCTGGGTAATTTTCCTGTCTCATAAAGATGAAGACCTAAGAAATTTTGAAGTTTTCTGCAAAAGGATTGAAAGAGAAAAAGGATATCTGATCTCAAAAATTCAAAGTGATCATGGAGGCAAATTTGAAAGCAAAGCTTTTGAAGACTCCTGTAACGATCAAGGATACACTCACAATTTCCTTGCACCACGCTCAGCACAGCAAAATAGGTTTCTGGAAAGAAAGAACAGAACTCTTCAAGACATGGCAAGAACCATGCTGTTAGAACACTCATTGCCAAATCATTTCTGGGGAGAAGGTAAACGTTGAAATATCATTTATATTCATCCATTTGGAAGAAAGTTCTTTATTCATAACAATGGTAAGGATAATCTTGGAAAATTTGATTCAAGAAGTGAAGAAGGTATTTTTCTTGGTTATTCATTAAATAGCAGATCCTTTATAGTTTATAATAAATGTACTTTATGCGTAGAAGAATATGTTCATGTTATATTCGATTAAAATAATCCCTTGGTCGAGAAAGTAACTAATGCAGGTGATAAAGATCAAACTCAAGAAGCTCTTGACAAAGGAAAACCAAAGAAGTCGACTAATACATCTGACATAATCAAGTTGACAAAAGAAAATAACAACAACTCTCCATATCAACAAGCAGAGTCGATTACAAACATTGTCTGACTAAATAAATGGAGAAGCGAACCTGAATATCCCTAGAAATACATCATAGGGCATCCAAACGAAGGAATGAAAACTAGGGTTGCCCTAAAAAAGAAATCAAATATTGCACTGATGTCTCAAATAGAGCCGAAAAAGGTAGAGGAAGCATTAAAGGATTCAAGCTAGGTGCAAGCCATGCAAGAGGAACTAGATCAATTCAGCAAGAATCAAGTATGGAAATTAATACCCAAACCCGATAATGTATCTGTCACCGGAACTAAATGAGTATTTAAAAACAAATTGAACAAGGACGGAAAGGTCATAAGGAATAAGGCTATATTAGTTGCTCAAGTCACGAAGGAGTCAACTATGATGAAACGTTCGCCCCAATAGCTCAATTGGAGTCTATACGAATTCTGATAGCATATGCATCATTTAATGGATTCAGGCTGTTTCAAATGGATGTCAAAAGCGCTTTTCTGAACGGATTCATCGAAGAGAAAGTTTTTGTAAAACAGCCTCCAGGCTTTGAAGATTAAAAATTCCCATATCATGTATACAAGCTTACTAAGGCATTATATTGACTGAAACAGGTTCCATGTGCCTGGTATGACATGTTAAGTACTTTCCTTGTTGATCATGGCTTTACCAGAGGTAAAATAGATACTACTATATTCGTTAAATGATCAACAGTATGTAATCTCATAATTCAAATTTATGCTGATGACATTATCTTTGGTAGTGCTAAGCCTCTTATGTGCAAGGAATTTGAAATCTCATGCAAAGCGAGTTTGAAATGAGCATGATGGGTGAACTCACATTCTTCCTTGGGCTTCAAATTCAACAAAAAAAGGGAGGAACCTTTGTTTGTCAAACTAAATATACAAAGGAACTGATCCAAAAATTTGGCATGAGCAATGCAAAATCAATTGGTACTCCCATGAACCCTGATACAAATTTGGATAAAGATGAACAGGGTACTCCAGTTGATGAAATCAAATATTGAAGAATGATTGGATCACTACTATATCTGACCGCATGTCGACCAGATATTATGTTTAGCATAGGTAAATGTGCCAGGTTTCAGTCGGCTCCCAAGGAGTCACATCTGACTGCTGTAAAAAGAATTATTTGATACCTTATTGGCACAGTATCTCATGGATTATGGTATCCTCGTTCTAACTCTTTTAAATTAGAAGAGTTTTCAGATGCCGATCTAGCAGGTAATAAAGAAGATGAAAAAGCACAAGTGGCACTTGTCAACTACTAGGAAAGGCTTTAATATCCCAGAATAGTAAAACGCAAGCGTTAGTTGCCTTATCCACTATCGAAGCTGAGTATATTGTCATTGGACAATGCTGCGCACAACTTCTGTGGATGTCTTATCAATTAGGTGGCTATTAACTTTCCTTTAAACCTATACAAATTTTTTGTGATAATTCTAGTGCAATTTGTCTTTCAAAAAATCCCGTGCATCACTCTAGAGAAAAGCATATAGATATTAAACATCATTTTATTAGAGATCATGTTCTTAAGGGTGATATAGAACTAGCTTTTGTTGGCACCTCTGCTCAATTAGCAGATATTTTCACTAAACATTTGTTAGAAGAAAGATTTTGCATTTTGAGAAAATTACTTTGTATAATTTGCTTTTCAAAAAACTCTTAGGATCTATGTGCTCTTTTTGGTCAAAACGTGTTATAATTGCACTTTGCAGCGCATTAATTATGCCTCCAATTTTTTTCCTCTCTTTCTACTTTGTTCACATCAGTTCGTAGTTCGAAGATGGAAAGCCAATCATCATGTCTCTTCAACTGACACCCCTTCCTTTTATGTACCAAACTATTAAAATCTTTTGCATAAAGCTAAGCCCTTTCAGTCACTCTCATCCCCGACCTCTCTCCAACCCTGTAAAAATCCTCCCCTTTCCCATGGCGAAAACCTCCAAGAACCCCTCTGCATCCACCAGAAAAAGCACCCGCTCTAAGGCGAAACCCCCTTCTGCGCCTCCTGAGCAAGTAAACCTAGGGTCTGATCACTCCGAAGGATTCGCCTATTCTCAGGGTGAGTTCTCAGAACATTCACAACTCCTAGGAGAAAAAGCTTCAGGTAAGCGTCCCATGGAAGATCCTCCTGTCTCATTCACTCCAAAGAAATCAAAGGTTGATTTCTCTGCCTCCCTCGATTCTGACCTCAATTTCTGGGATACCGCAAATAGGGATCTTTTTATATCTCTCAAGGATAGACCCATCGCCCATGGAAGAATTATGGATCTTGATGATATGGAAGCCCTCAACTGTAAGGTAAAAGATCTTTTTGTCTACAAGGGGTGGGAATACTTTCTCTCTATTTCTACGCCTAAGGTGTATGAACCCTTAGTTCGTATGTTTTATGCTAATCTCTGTTCTAGTAAACCAGATAGGCTAGAATCTCTTATCCTTGGTAAACGCATTGTTCTTGATTGTGCCTTGTTTGATTCTATTTTTCACTATCGTTGCTCCGGTTTCACCACTCTTTTTAAAAAAATTTGGCCTGAGGACTTTGAAATTTCCTTTGACCAAGACAAACAGTGCATTGTTGAAAATCCCTCTGAAACCCTTCCCCAACCTATTGGGACCTAGTGATGTGAGTTTTGAAACTCGGGTTCTAGCCCATATTGTTACAACCACTCTGCTTCCCCGTACTGGTTCCTTCTCCACCTTCTCTCAAAGGGACACCTTCTTTGTCTACTGTCTTATCACCAAACTCAAACTCAAGCTTTCCTCTTGGGTCATAAATTTAATGATAGAGAGTGCTGAAGATCCCACCAGTTTACCCTTTGGTATGGCAATTACCCACATTCTGGAAGCCTATCAAATCTCTCTTTCTGATTATCCCTTTATTATTGTTTCCATGTCCTACAATTGAAGAGCTTTCGCCAGTATGGGATATGTGAGTATCAAGGGTTCCTGGGTTAAGAAAGGTGAGAGTAAAGCTAAACAGGCCCCTATGGAAACCAAGCCCTCATTTGTTGTTTTTCCTCTTCTTGCTAGTTCTGACCGAAGTGAGAAGCTTAGCTCCATTTACTCCCAACTCTCAGACATTAAGACTCTTCTTTCCACTACTCAATCCACTATAGGTGAAATTCATGCTATTTCAAAAAAAAACTGGGTCTAATGTGTCTAAAATCATAGTGGATGTTCATAAGGTAAGGAAGAATGCGGTTAAAGCTTCAAGGAGATTCACGACAGGTTGGATGGCATATGCATCGCTGCAAATACCAGTTTCGAACAGTTGAAGAAGGCAATCTACAACACTCTTACCTACTCCCTGCATCACTAGTGTAGATGTGTTTTATAGACTATTTTCTTTTAAAACTTGTTTTGGTTGTGTTTTGGGCTGTGCCCTTGGATTCTTCTAGGTTTTTTTGCTACTGTAAATAGTATTGTTATTTTTTGCCTGCTAATCCCTCTATGCTGATGTCAAAAAAGGGGAGAAAATATATTTGGTTTATGCTATTATGTGCAGGTTCAAGTCAATTATGTTGTACGTGCATAGATAAAGTACTCTATATTTTATGTACAGGTACAAGTCGACTATGCTACATATGCATAGGTGGTATTCTCTATATATATATATATATATAAAAAGGCACAAGTTGACTGCACACGTTGAGGGGGAGATCAAGTCAAGTCAAGTTGACTGCACACATTGAGGGGGAGCCAAGTCGATTGGTAACATACAGGAAAGTCAATTCTTGTTTACTTCTTCACATATAAGTATATTGTTTTTCCATCATCAAAAAAGGGGAGATTGTTAGATCATGTTTTAATAATGTAATTAACATACATGTGCAGGAGTTCAAAGAAGTAAAGAAGAACTGATGGAATGGCCTATGTCGAACAAGGAAAGAACTCAATCATAGAGGAAGCCACCAGAATAACTCATGGTGTACAAGGAAAGCTATAAAACTACATCAGCAAATTAGGATTAGCTCTATAAAATTGGGAAATCAAATTAGCTATATCAGTAAATAACAGAGCGGGAATAATCTAGGAACGAGGAGATAAATGATTAGAGAAATCACGGAAGAATAAAATATGCTAGAAGATCTGGGTAGTGACCATGTCTGGAAGGTCTAGCAATTAAGGAGAAATCTCGTTAAATCAATTGTCTGTCGAAGGAAAAGATATCAAGAGAAGCAACGACTCATTCCTTCTTCTTAGAAAGAATCAACTCTTTCCAATGATCAAAACCCTTGGGTTGACAAGCCTTCACCATTAATCATAGTATATATTCTCCTTGTAAAACCCTACTTAGATATACTTTGATCAAACCAAATAACTCTCTTTATTCTACTGCAAACAAGCATAGTAACTTACATTAATCTGTTATGTAACAAGTCAGGGATAGAAAGAGGATACACAACTGGTGAGGCATTGTATCAAATGAGTGATAGATAACTTGAGCGATATACATCACATTTGTACTCAAAATAAAACTCATTTGCTTGAAGAGAACTCCCTTGAAACCCAAGGGGACTTGATTAGGATTCACATTGAATCCGAACTAGTATAAAAATCCTGGTGTCTTTAATTTCTGCATTTCTTTTCTGCACATTACTTCCAGTTATTATATCTACAATATTACCACAATCACTTGACTACTATAGTTATAAGTCAACTTATAAGCAATTAATTTTAATAATTTACAACCCCCCCCCCCCCCGTACTTTCAAGGGTGAAATTATGTCGAACCTTCCTTACTGGAGGGTAGTAGGGGTTGATATTTAACTTGTGCATGGCTAACTCTTTGGGGATGCCTACCATATATGTATGGCTAAAGGCAAAGAAACTCGTGTTAGCAATTAAAAATTGACTGAATTTACCTGAGTAGCTGAGTTTGCAGCCGATGTAGGTCTTTTTGCTGGGGTCGTTTTGATCTATCTAGACGGGATCAAGGTCCTCTATGGTTGATCCTACCACTTTGACCAATTCTGGATCTATAATGGTGTCCTTGGATTTTACCTGTAGGGAACTCGACCCTGCTGATTTCTATACTTCTTTTTCTTTTTCTTTCTTTTGTTGGATTATCGTGCCATCCAGGGAGATCCGATAGCACTCCTAGGATGTGCTTTATTCCCCTCATATGTTGAATATTCCCTAGGGGATCAGGAAGTTGATTTCTTGGTGTAGTCTAAAGAAGACCGACCTCATAGGGTGTATCCATGGTCGACCTATGATGGCATTGTATGTCGTGTCTTGATCCATTATATGGAACGTAGTCTCTAACCTTACCCTATCGGCGAAGATGGGGAGTGTGATCTTGCCCAAAGTTTGTTCAATGGATAGTGTAATGCGGTGCAACACTTTCTTATCCTTAAGTTGCATCTGTGCAAAAATTCGAGGATGGATGATGTACACTTCAGTCCCTCCATCCACCATTATTCTTCTAACATCAGTATCAAGAAGTCTAAAGTAATGACAAGTGCATCAATATGAGGAAAAGTCAAACCTTCAACATCTGACTCATCGAAGATATTACTCTCTTCAAGGCCATCATACCGTTCGTGGGTGATCAATCTCTTGAGTTTATGAGTGGCGTGAAATTTATGTTATTGATGGAGGAATCATCACTTCCACAAATAATCATGTCAATGGTTCGAGCAGGCGAGGATGGCTTTGGTGGGCCTAGGCATTCTCGACCCTTTGCTAAGGTTTTCATTCCCTTGTCACTGAGTAACTCCTTGAGACGTCCTTGTTGCAACAGGTTTGATGATTTTAGCCTTAGAGTGTGGCAGTCTTGTGTCTACGGTCTTAGTAGAACTCGTATAAGGCTTCCGACTTCCTGGTGCTTGGGTCAGACCTCATCTTTGGTAGTCACTCCATCTTTGTTCTGAGCTTCTCGAGTGCGTATAACACTTTTGTAGGTGACACACAAAAGTTATGAGCAGATAGTAAGGGAGCAATACCTTGATCGTTTATGTGTATGTCAGATCTCATCCTAGTGGGCCTTCTTCGCT